>JZKD02S1685902.1:36097-60459 GCA_000966675.3 Picea glauca
TAATTAATTAATTAAAGTGATTTAATTAATTAATTAATAATTAATTAAAGTAAAAGTCACTTTGGAGAGACAAGGTGAGAACAGAGGATAAAAGAGAGATAGGGGCCTCTATTCTCTCATTCATGTTGTTTATCATTTTGATATCCGACTTCTTGCTAGTGAGCCCATGCCTTGGGGGTTTTGAAGGTTTTGACTTAACAAACCCTAGATATCAGCTCGACGGTGAAATATCCCACCCAAACTGGTCCAAGATTGGTCACGGAGGTGAAATATTCCTCCCTCACCATTCTACATCATATCTACTTAGCTTTAGAGGGGTTCTACATCATCCACAGGTTCATAGAGATCTAGGGCGCAACTTCAGGAGGGTTTTCAGCACAAGGGTGCACCAACTTGAGGAGAGGGGTTCGTTCCATGCACAGGAGGAGGATTTGGAGCAAACCGACTTTTGGGTATTCTTCGTAGGGCCTAGGGAACCCTTTCTATACCTTCCCAGAGGAGGTTTATCTACCGTATTATTTATTGGAGCTCAACACAGGTTCAAAGAGAGGAGGGCACATCACAGATTGAGGACCTAGTAATTTGGTTGGTCAGATCTTCATCATTCAGTCTAAGACTTTACTAGAGGGTTTCCAGTGGGATGATCTACATTTTGTCACACTTCTCAGGGGGTTTGGAAGCTTATTCCTTGGAGGCCGAATTATTGGGGTTTCAGTCATCTAGGAGGGCACAAGCCAAATAGAGGATTGTTTATTTGGAGGGTCGTATCTTCACCGTTTGGCCTGAGACTTCACCAGTGGGTTAGCCTTAGCCCAATCTACACTTCTAGCCAGTTTCAAGGTGTTTGGAGGCCTCTAGCAGCTAGGCCGAATTGTTGGGTGTACTCAACTTTCCAGCAGGGGGCATCTTATCCAGTTTGGGGTTTAACACTTCAGAGGGCAGGGATCTCAACTTGTTATTCATCTATTGTAGTCATGTGGACTTTGGAGGATTGCAGCTTCTCTTATTGATATTTCTTAGGGATCATCTTCAATTTTCTATTAGCTCTTAGCTATATTGTACAAGATCTATAGATCCATTGTATTAGGGTCTTCTACTATTATGAATAATATTAGATCTGAGGTATTTTTGGTTTTTCCATGTGTTGTTCATCTTGCATCTTGTTAAGGTATGTTCCATTGTTATATATTTTTGATTATTGCTGCAACACACATAACAATCATCAGTATAAACCCTAGTGCAACCTAAAAGACCAAATTATCAAAGTGTTTGATGAAATGGCACAACCAAAAAATAGTTAAAAATTCATGGAAAACACAATGTTCTTGGCATCTTGGCTTGGGAACATTAAAGTGGTATCAGAACGTTGATCCTCCCAGCCAATGGGGATTAGTGCATGCAAAAATACAATGGAGATGGATATTAAGTATTTTGCTAGAGAGGATGTACGTTGTGAATTGGAATACTACGCCTTTAGTGAGGGGTTTATGACTCAAGTAACATTTCAATAGTATTTATCCATAAACAATCCTAGGTGGAGAAAAGATGATACACATTGGGTCAACATGACAGAGGGATACAGAGCCAGAATAGCTAGATGGAGGGAAACACAGAGTAACACCACACCCATCAGGAGCAGGCGACTTTGCTACAATTGCAAAGTTCCTTGGGAACCAGATCATAGATGTAGGGGTAAAGGTAAGAAACACATTATTGAGGTGCACTATGACAGTGATGATTAGGTGTGTGAGGATGCAATGATAAATTCTTATTTGGAGCAATCCGATGATGCTAGTGACTCTTGCACAGAGTCTAGTGATTCTTGCACGCTTGAGGAGGATAGTGACCCTTACATATTGGATAGACAGTTGGATCGACAGGAGGATAACACCTCTACTTCAGAAGCCATATCACATAGTGTTTATGACCTTACACTTCAACAGAGTGGTGACACAAGTGTGGATTCACACATGTTAGCACCCATACCTGATGACCTTCCTATGAGGACCGTGAAACAATTGTCATCTTTTCAGACACCCATGATAGCCACGACACATGAGGATATCAATGGAATTTCAGATATGATGGAGGAGTCGTGTGTGTGGGATGCACACCGGGGACATATGGATCCACAGACCTAGGAGGAGAGACACGATGTGCTGATAGATGACCCTACACATACATATCAATATGAGGAGAGTGGGTCACTTCTTATGGAGACTCCATTATTTGATCAGGCCGGGGATACTGACATAGTGATGGGACACTTACTTCCAGGACCAACTTGCAGTGATGAGGATGCACACCTTATTGTTCAAAATGACCATAACACGTGTCTGGACACATCGATATGGGATCCAGGCGCAAATTATAGTAGCACGGTGAGTGCACATGAGGATACAACTACTCATACATGATACAATATGATTCAGAGGGAGATAAAAGTTGGTGATGATGTGCATTTGCATACAGGAGGACCCTGTAGCACAATGGACAGGGGGCCGTTCAGTGCTTTATCTTTTGCAGAGAGTGTTGTTGGGGATTCCAGGGTTGACACTAGCAGTGAGGGGAATGAGGTAGCACCTCAGCATGACTATGATTAGGAGTCATGCTACTCAGCAGGAAAATTGAGAATCAGTGAGGACATGATCATGGAAGCCACTAGGTGCATTGATGACACAGATGCATTGGTGGCTGATTGTTGCTGGAGGGCATCGATGGAACATGATAGTTCATATGGGGGATTTTCCATAGATGACTTTCATACTCTCATGGAGAGAGTGTCTGTGATGAGGACCAACTACCAACATTTGTTGAGGGACAAAAAATATCTATTGGGGGTTGGCAAGATGTATCATAGGGCCCTGAGGGAGCATGAGTTGGAGGTGGACATACTCACTCATGATTTGGAGAGCACTCAAGGATTCTTGAGAGGCACACAAAAAACCCTTCAAGAATCAGAGTCCAGATCAGAGGAGATTCTTAAGGAGATTAGACAAAGATCCACTACATCTATCTTAGTGGAGAGTCAGATTTATCCTTTAGTCACATTACTAGAGGATGTTGTTGTTTTAACAGAGGAGCACCAGTTGATGGAGGAGCATGAGGAGTATCTAGGATCACTGATGAGTATGGAGAGTTATGATCTAGAGGTGCAAAATCTATCCTCCACGAGGATCTTTGAGACAGTCGAGCACTTAGATACGCATGGGGACTCCAGAGATAAGGGTAGTTATGAGGACACTTCCATTTGTGTCCCAGGAGTGGTTGACCTTCATGTAGAGGTGGACCTAGTAGTACACCTAGGGCATATGATGTTGCAGGAGTATCCAGGAGATTACATGAGTATGCAAGAGCATACAACAGTGAGTGAAAGTACACAAAGACATGCATAGGTGTACGGCGAGATTCAGAGGGAGGTATTGGATTGCAGGGAGGAGACACACTTAGGAGAGCATGGAGATGCCTCTCCTTTGCAGCAATACATAGTTTTGAGAGATCGCCTTCACAGTATTAATAGTTTCATGAGAGATGAGGGATGTATAGTGGTTGACCAGTAGTTGGAGGAATTGTCCCTGGTTGTGCCTGATGATTGGGGCTCAGTGATGACTACATGCGAGAATTTACCATGGGTACTGGTGGACGAGATTTTGGTTGAATCCTTGGGATTGACCAAAGCATATGATACTTTCCATCCATACAGTGAACTATAGATGTTTCTGTTAGCCTTTCCCGACACTTTCATCATTGACAACAACATAGGGGGAGATAGAAAGTGGCAGAGGACATGGAGAGTTGTTAGGCTGAGACCACCTGACAGGAGTGATTTTATTACATACAACAGGACAAGGGTGGATAATCATAGGCAAAAAGTTGAGACCATGTGCGTCATGGTGAGAATATTACACCATGGGATAGCAGACATCTCAAAGGGTGACAGAGATACAAATTCTCATAGGGATGTGCATGGAGGGCTTCTGACAGTAATCAATATGACACAGGAGTAGTTAGTGGGGATTGGAAGTGAAAAACTTCCAAGTTTTCCATGGGATCTGGGAGTCCATTTTGTTGGTTGCGCCAGAGAGACACATACTTCACTTTGGATTGGTTTTGAGTAGGCTTGCAGGGGCTTGTCCTATGGAGTGAGACAATTTCTCCCTTTTGATCATCATGATCGAGCATGGAGATGGTTGGGCAGATACTACTTCCATAGAGGTTCTTTTACCGATGCATCTTCTAGACAACAGGTCCATTTTCCACAGGTATTCCAGCTTGAGGATCCAGGAATGGGGGATCTAATATGTATACAGGGAGCATACATTCATGATCAGAGTAGTGCAACACCAACATGGTGATCTTCAACGGAGACTAGCAGGGGACCTGGGGATATCAGGGTTGAGCATTTCATTGCTTGATGGAGGCAAGTAGACCCTTGCAGGGGGAAGTTATTTTGAGTTTCCATTGAGCTTTAGTGTTGAGGATAGCACGACACTTGAGGGTGTTTCATGGAGGTCTTGCAATACCCCACTATGGAAACAACATGTGCAGTTGGTGGAGACCGTGTTGGTATTGGTACATACTTGGAGGATGGAATCATTCCAGGATGAGGCCATGTATCATGGACAAGATACTCACGGTGTTGGTATGTTACATGATTATGCCTCACAAGATATTGCAGTTCACGTCTTGATATGGGATCCATGGGGTAGAGTGCGTGATAGTTCAACTTTGGATGGAGCCTACTTTGTGTTGCACAGGTGGAAATGGTACCTAGGTATTATATGTGGATTGACTTAGTTATTTCTTGAGGACAAGCAATTTTGTAGCAGGGAGGACTATAATGTCCCCACTTTGGGACATCATTATATTACAGAGTGTTATGATGACCAAATTTTCCAGATGGAGGTTAGATCGAGTACAAGGGATATTGAGGGTTATTTTGGGGTCTGGTTTGCATTTCTCATCTTATTTCATCATTATGATCCATTCCACATAGCTTGTCTTTGGTTCTGTTGCATTCCAACAATTTCCATGATTTTGAGTTATTTTGGGCTATAGGTTAATTAAATTCACTAAGTAGGTCATATTGGGCATAATACCTGGAGAAACATATTAGTGTAATAGCTCATTAGAATCATGAGGAAGAACACTATAGGATATGATGATGAGAAGTGATTTTCAGTGGCTAGGGAATCCATAAGAAGAGATAAGGTACTTTTCATAGGTAAAAAGGTTAATTAATTAATTAAGGCGATTTAATTAATTAATTAATAATTAAATAAAGTAAAAGTCACTTTGGAGAGACAAGGTGAGCAGGGAGGATAAAAGAGAGATAGGGGCCTCTATTCTCTCATTCATGTTATTTATCATTTTGATATCTGGCTTCTTGCTAGTGAGCCCATGCCTTGGGGGTTTTGAGGGTTTTGACTTAACAAAACCTAGAGATCAGCTYGATGGTGAAATATCCCACAYAACCTGGTCCCAGCTTGGTCACARAGGTGAATGATTCCTCCCTCACCATTCTACATCAKATCTACTTAGCTTCAGAGGGGTTCTACATTAGCCACARGTTTAGAGAGGGCTAGGGCACAACTTCARGAGGGTTTTCAGYAGGAGGGCACACCATMTTGAGGAGAGGGGTTCATTACATGCACARGAGGAGGATTTGGAGMAAATAAACTTGTGGGTATTCTTCGTAGGGCCTAGGGCGCCCTTTCTATCCCTTCCCAGAGGAGGGTTTTCTACCGTATTATTTATTGGAGCTCARTACAKGTTCAAAGAGAGGAGGGCRCATCACAGATTGAGGACCTAGTCATTTGGTTGGTCAGATSTTCATAATTYAGTYCGATATTTTACCAGAGGGTTTCCAGTGGGMCGATCTACATTTTGGTACACTTCTCAGGGGGTTTGGAAACTTATTCCTTGGAGGCCAAATTATTGCGGTTTCAGTCATCYAGGAGGGTGCAATCCAAATAGAGGATTGTTTATTTGGAGGGTCATATATTCACCGTTTGGCTTGAGACTTCACCAGTGGGTTAGACTTGGCCCRATCTACACTTCCAACCAGTTTCAGGGTGTTTGGAAGCCTCTAGMAGCTAGGCCGAATTGTTGGGTGTACTCATCTTTCCAGCAGGGCACAACTTATCCAGTTTGGGGTTTAGCACTTCAGAGGGCAGGGATCTCAACTTGTTATTCATCTATTGYAGTCATGTGTCCTTTGGAGGCTTGTAGATTCTCTTCTTGATCTTTCTTAGGGATCATCTTCAATTTTCTATTAGCTCTTAGCTATATTGTACCAGATCTGTAGATCCATTGTATCAGGGTCTTCTACTAATATGAATAATATCAGATTTGAGGCATTTTTGGTTATTCCATGTGTTATTCATCTTGCATCTTGTTAAGGCATGTTCCATTGTTATATCTTTTTGATTATTTCTGCAACAAACATAACAATCATCCGTATAAACCCTAGTGCAACCTAAAATACCAAATCAACAAAGTGTTTGATGAAATGCCACAACTAGAAAATAGTTAAAAATTCATGGAAAACACAATGTTCTTGGCATCTTGGCTTGGGAACATTACAAAACTAGAGAATCACATGAATCGGTCAAAGCGAGTCCTCTTGCATTTTCCCCTGATGACATGCTTTTTGCTATGAAAGAAGAATTTGATTAGATATAGTGGCCGAAGGAGGAGGAATATCAACAAATCTTGAAAAAATATAAAGAAAAAGAAGTTCGGGTTGTCAAGTTGTTGAAGAAAGGAGAAGATGACATATTGATCTGACCGTGCCAACGAGAAGTTTTCACAACAGAATCCCATGCTCCCTCAAGAAAATACACCAGGGTTGTACAAGAGACAACCAAATTCAAGACCAAGGATTATAAATAGGGAGATACCATCTGGTTGTGGGATACAAAGAGGGATAACCTACTAATGTCAATGGAAGTGCACAATTTTGGCTTGGACCCTTCAGAGTTTGAAGAAATTCAATCAATGATGCCTACTATTTATCTACATTGGAAGGAAGAAGGCGCCCATTACCAGTTGGTGGTGACCTCCTCAAACCCCATCAGGGGCCAGATACTTTACTTCATAAGTCATAGGTCATGCCAAATATGTTGATATTCTCATACGCTCTACGGTGAGCACATGTCCCCGAGTTGGAGTCATATGTTATCCTCTATCCTAGGGATAACTAAGGAGATTATGTCTCGAGGCCCACAAGTCCTAGACATGGAGTACCGAGAGCCATATTGAATTGATCCTAGCCCTATAGGTCCCATCCTTCTTCTTCAAGTGCCTCCATCCTGTTAGCAACAACAACATCCAGCCCATTAGCCTGGTCCTTTAGTAACAATGGGTCTTTATCTATGAGGTATTGAGTCCGGGTATCATGGTATGTGTCACTCTTATTCTCAAAACATTTGAATATGTGCATTTAATTCTCTTTTGATTTATGACGTGTGCTTGGATCTTATGCCTTTTAACTTTTCCATACCTGGGGGGAATCACATGATTCCCTAGCAAGCTAGTTCCTTTAGGAATGAGTTTCCACTGGGTGGGTTCATGAAAGGCCATCATCAATTCCCACCATACTTATCACTTTTCATCATCTTCCCAATCATCCATGCCCTGCATTGGTTCGAGCATTGGGTTTTCCAAGCTAGTTATGGGTTGTACCTTGCCTTGTGGGAAGAAGGGGCTAAAGGCCGAGGGGGTAAAAATAGCTGGAAAAAGATAAAATCCGAAAGAAGAAAACCTTCATATGCTTCGCCCAGGGATCCCCAAGAAAGAAATAAAATGATTCTTGATAAGAAAAAGGAGGGACCCATAAAATAAATAAACTGAAGACCTAGTTGGAGGATAGGGGGTCTCATCACAAGCCAACCTATTAGGTCCATGGGAATTTAGAGGTATGAAACTACCATTCAATTGGTCACCATGCCAGGGTAGTGGCTCTTGGTAGCATGACCAAGAGAAAGGGGGTCTCAGCATGATCCAACCTTCTCATCTTCGTGAAATGCTTGTGGGTAACACTGTCACCACTRGTCACCACACCAGGGCAGTGTTCCCCATCTATTCTCTTGAAATAGAAATCAATAATACAAAGATAAAAAAGGCATTGAATGGGCTAGGAAACATTTKCATCYGAAACAAGGTGAAACTCACCCTCTTCAGAGGCACCCACAGGAAATCCCTATGTTTCCCTCYCATCACTRCAYCCCTTGCCCAAACACCMMCTTACYATCTCATGCACWTATGTGAGCTAGATTGGTCTTCACCCAGGGACACCCCACACTTAASRAGAATTATCCCAATAGGAYGTCYTAAGTTCCTCTCCAAACCTGACTTGTAGAATATCATAACRTCTTTGAGCACTCRTTTGGGAAAAAGGGGGTTTTATGCACATGTTTGGGTAACTTGATGATTAGATGTGATTGGCATTTCTATGATCCYTGTGAMTTATGAGCCCATGGAGGGCGTACTTGTCGTTGTTGCAGGGCCACACCCGATGGACAGGTACACAYGGGGAGATGATTAKTTTAGACCTCCATAGGGATAAAATCCAACCAGATGGATGCTAAGACCYCAGCCAGTGGSAGACACATACCCGAGGMTTTCACCGGAGAGAGAGGAGGACGTTCCACCAGAGATAGACTAGCAGGCTTGGACCCAGGGGGGGTCTTTCCCTCCCACTATGATGYTGGCCTTGGRAKGCCCATAAYGTCACYTTTGTGACCCTTGACATCACCCAACATTATATGGACACAATGGAGGTAGTTGTGTGCCAAGTGGCAYGTGTGGCATGATCCAGAGGCGTTGGGAGGCCTAACGTTTTACTCCTGGAGGCCAACGTTTCACCTAKGAGGCCCAACATCACCCTAGAAGGGCATGAAATCACCTCTTTTGCTTGATTTAGGGTTTAATTTGTCAATTTTATGTAAAAAACTGGATATTTCATGTAAATTGGCCATGTCGGCTTTTTTTACCTAATTTTGTAATTGAAGGTCATTGTAACTGTATAAATAAGTGTTTTTTCCCTTATATTTCAGGATCATTCATTCACTCACTAAGTGAGTTCTGAAATTAAGCTCTCTTAAGTGTCTTTGGCTGAAATTTAAGTGGTGCACAACTCTTGGAGAAGGCTAATTTTGGTGTTTTTGGCATTTTTCTTGGTGGAAAGTCTTCAACTAGGCCTATTGCTAGATTATTCTTGGTGAATGTAAGTGAATTTATGCAATTTCTTCTTTACTTTGAATGGTTATGGTACATTTACTTTTCATTTCTTCCAAGATTATGAAATTGCTAGCTTAAAACCTTAGGGGGTCAAAGCACATGTTATTGTCCTTGCCTTAACAACTTTTCACCTACTAGATTGTGCTAGAAACCCTACTTTCTTGAAACATTGTGCTAAGGGGCATCCATTGTAGCACTCCAACATCATTTTCTTCATCAAGTCATCATTTACTTCATCCTTGAGCTAATGAAGGAGGAAAACCGCTAGGGCCTAAGGTTACCTACTTCCTAGTGGCCATTTTCCTCCCAGGGTTTAGTGATTGAGGCCTTGGGTTACCAACACCTCAATCATTGACTTTCTTGTCTCTAGCTCTCACATTATCATTTTATTTCTTCAAAATTGCCACTACTAAAAGTAACTCCATTAACCCTAAAGGCACTAATCTAGGCCTTGCATTTGATTGATTGATGAAACCAACCCTTAAAATTTTTACCTCAAGCTATCTACCAACCTTTCCTAACCCTAGAGTAGACTAATTCACTAACCTTCTTTCTGCTGTTACAAAAGTAATCTACAACCATTTACTACATCAGTAAAATCACTTAAAAGCAATTGCAAAAGTTGATTTTTACATTGCCTAATTAGCTTCTGACAAGTGCTAGTATATTGCTATTGTTGGGTTATTATTTTTTGGTCATTGTGAAGCTCTTTTAAGGAATTTATTGTGAAGCTATCATCTTGTATACATTCATTTTATACAAATTCTATTTTCTTCATCTTGCATCAACTTATTGCTTTTATTGACAAGTCCAAGGTTTTATGGAGCACTAACATCAAATTGTACTTGCAAAAGATATTGTTTTCTTGTTGCTTTGTTCTGGGCAGGTACATCTAAGAATATCATTGCTTCATTGATTTAAACTTTGGGACTTTCTGATTGGTGTGACTTGTGAGAGGGGATATCTTTTACTGACACTTTAACCTTTTCCTTCTCAAACCCCCAGGTCACCAGGGACGTCTCCTCTGGGCTATCATATCTAAATATAAATAGGTGTCTTATTAAGGTGACAATGATTGGACAACCTCCTGTTACACCAATTTTCCCTCCTTTATCCCTTCCCTTTGGGACAAGTACAAATTGCGCGATAACGGGACCATAACTGGAGGGTTCACAATTTCAATGGAGGAAGGTCTAATTTGGTTTTTTCTTATGTTAACTTGTGAAGTTAACAAGGGACATTTCCCCATGCCAACATTCTGGCACTAGAATGGAACAAGGGACATTTCCCCATGCACTTGTGAAGTTAACAATGGACATTTCCCCATGAATTTTTGGCAAGGATTCCTTCAAAAGATTAAAATCGAAGTGAATTGGGTTGAGGTTGGTGGTCGACATGCAAATTTTTATTTTTTTTAAAACCTACAGTCCTCGTCGCTATCACAATGAAAAAGCGTGGAAAATATAGCATTCTCATGACAACAAAAAAATATCATTTGTGTTTTGACATAGATGTTTGTCGCTATAGTGATGACAAATCGTGGCAAATATAACATTCTCGTGGCAAAAAAAACCTTATCATTTGTGTTTTTCCACGGATGTTTGTCACTATAGGGATGAAAAAGCGTGGAAAATATAACATTCTCGTGGCAACAAAAACTTATGATTTGTGTTTTTCCACGGATGTTTGTCGCTATAGAAACACAAAAGTGTGCAAAATATAGCATTCTCGTGGCAACAAAAACTTATCATTTTTGTTTTTCCACGGATATTTGTCGCTATAGGGACGAAAAAGCATGGAAAATATAACATTCTCATGGTAACAAAAACTTATCATTTGTGTTTTGCCACAGAATTTTGTCTCTGTAGCGATGAAAAATCGTGGCAAATATAACATTCTTGTGGCAACAAAAACCTATCATTTGTGTTTTTCCATGGATGTTTGTCGCCATAGAGATGAAAAAGCATGGCAAATATAACATTCTCATGGAAACAAAAACATATCATTTGTGTTTTTCCATAGATGTTTGTCACTATATGGACGAAAAAGCGTGGAAAATATAACATTCTTGTGGCAACAAAAATGGATGTTTGTCTATATAGATGAATGTTTGTCATTGTATAGATGGATATGTGTCACTATATAGACAAATATTTGTCACTATATAGACGACTGTTTGTAAAAAAAAAAATTGTTGTAACAAATGCTTATCAAATGAATGTCATGTGGAAGCCATATTTCATCGATATCTCCACAATGAGTTCTTCTTCATCGATATAGAGAAAAAAAATATCCATGAAAAATAAGACCCTCTTTCATGGCAAGTTCAATGAAGAAGTGTCACAATATAAACAAAAACACATGGAAAATTTGGTCATATTTAGTAGTGGTACTCTTTGTTACGATTAATTAAATGCATATACAACAATCTAAAATAGTCATGAAATGCAACTAATAACTCCATTAGCACAACATATCAATTTGTTCTCATACTCAAAGTAAAATACAATAATTAAAAACATAATACAACACAACAACAAGATAAAACACTTATATTATAAAAACATTTGTGCAACTAGCTGCCGGGGATGGACGTTCCACCCAACCATAGACCTGTTGTTCCAAATATCAACAAAAAGTCACCCCTGAGCCGAGGCTAGTAATCCAAAAAAGAGGGTGGTCTCTCACTGTCCACTCACATCTTAGAAAACTCACAATCCAATGGTATTCTCCTACAACTACCCAAATTTTCACTGGCTCTCTTCTTCTTGAACTTCCCAAGCCAAGGAATGTACCCTTTCACTGATCTCAGTCCCTCGGGCATCCCATTCATTTATCAGGGTCTCTCTGGAACATGTAACCATGAATGTTTCCACTGGGAACTAAGGGAACTTGTTGTCAGGAAAAATACTATAAACCAACAACAAACACTTGTTGTTATAGCACAACTCACTCAAGATTTCACTTTTCAGGCATGGCAACCTGGTTCTTCAATTTCCAGCTCCAATTACGCTCCAATTTTCTCTAGAATTTACCTTTCATGGTTGTTCCATATCCAATCTCTCTTTATATTTCTCTACTTGTTCCTCATGCACACAACTTGACTATCCAAAAGCTATTGTAGCTGCCCCCACAAATTTCCTCTCTTTGGCTTACTTGCTTGACTCACACACTTCCCCAAACTGATTGCTTCTTCCCCATGCCTTCCAATAACTATAGGATGCGACTCTCACACCCACCCTCTTACATGAGTTTAATGATTGGGATTTCATACACTCAAACATAAAATATAAATTCCCCCCAAAAGATAATATAGTTCAGAAAACTGTGTTGGATTAGTACCCATAACCATTCCCCCCTTAGAAACTCTCAGGCATTCCCCTCTCTTGTGGATTAATCAACCCCCATATATGTCCTTATTCCCAAAAAATAGCATCACATTACTTATATTGAAAACATAAAACACATTTTTCATATTAGATCTCTTGGCCATAGCCACATTCATATCTACTTTATGCATAATTAAACTGAGGATGTTACATCAGGTGAAGTTCTTGAGTTGAATGATGTTTTTTTTGTTCATGGTTTGAAGAAAAACATTCTTTTATTTTCTTGTATGATATATTTTTAGTATATATTTGCATTTGGAGGACATTGATTCCCTATCAATGATTGTAGTTTAGCAAGTTTGAGGATTTTTGCTAGAAGCGTGGGATATATTGGGCTTTATAGTTTGTTGATCCTATGGCACTTGTACATACCAATGGGAAGATAGGTGAGCCTTATAGTTTTGAGGAGGAATATGTAAAACATGCATGGGACAATGCCATGGAGATAGGTTCAAAACCTATTGTGGAATCAATGATTGATTCTAAGCTTGTAGTTTATGAAAGCATTAAGGAGTACCAGGATAAGATTGTTGGATTCTCTCAGAAAGAGGGAGTTGAATTTGATGAGATTATTTCTCTAGTTACTAGAGGATTATTTCAAGAAGAGGGACTTGACCTTGTTGAGGGTTTTTCTTCAGATTCTTAAGGTTTTGAGGTGCATGGGTGAGATACACATATTTATAGTTTGTTGGAAGCCATGTGTGTGTTGTTACTCTATGAGCTTGGTATTTCAAGATGGATGAAATTTATGCATATTTTTATCTTTAATATTTTAATATATTTGATCCACTTGTCTTGGTATTGTATGGATATGTGATCATATTTTTAGGGAGTCTTGAGAAACTCATGATTTGATGTCTAAATATTTTGGATTATGAAGTTGATATGAAGGATGTTGGAGTTGGATAGGTTGTCGATGGTCCAGTGTTATGTTCCTTCATATTCACACGTGGTTAAATATTTAATGGAGGGTATGATTGAGATGATGTGATAGTATCTTATTTTGTTGGATATATTGAGACTTTTAAAAATTATAGGATCTACATTCCAACATAATGGAAGATTATTGTGAGAGGATATGTGAAGTTTGATGGTGGTCCTCTAGATCATAAGTATCTCCTTTACTGATTGAAGGAAGTGAAGAGGTTACTATTCTAGAATTTGATTCATAGGTAAGAGAAGAGTTAGAACCATGTGTGGGTGAAGAGATCTTATGGAAGGTGTTAGCACTGAGAGTCACCCTTAGACTGCTAGAGGATAAGCTTAGTACCCAATTTGATTTAAATAATTAAAACAGGTTATACTTGGTGGATCAACAAGAGAAGAGTAAAAGGGAGGGCATAAAACTGCTTGCAAATACATTCTATTGGGCATGGATTCATAACATTATGCAGATCACAGGAAATCGAGATTCCTACCAGACACAGGCTTATACAAATATGGGTAGAAGAATGTAAGGTAAAAAAAAAAAAAGAATATCCACACAATAGAGATTCTTTCTGTAAGATATATTAAAGAGTGCTTGAACAATAATCAATGATTAACATGCAATTACCACAAATCCTTTGCAACTCATGAATCCATTAACCAAAGGAAACTTTTGATCTTCAAAATCTGTAAATATTACTCAAGCAAGATGATAATAAATATTGGAAACAAGAGAAAAACAGTCTGGTATCACAACTTTCATGAATCTCTAATGGAAAAAATGCCTACAACACAAGCCCTCAGGCTTACAAATGAACAACTCAACTGCTCCTCTAGATCTCTCCTCTCTTGGATCATGAATCCAACCCTTTTCTTCTCAAAATACCTTTCATTTATAGAAAATGATCTCTCTCTATCCTAAGGAGGTCAAAACCAAGGATTTATATAGGATCCTCCTCCATTTAGGAGTCTTGTTACAAAATATTCCAACAAAAACTTAACAAAATCCTATTTTCCAGGATCTTGCCCATTGTGATAAATTCCTATTGAAACAAGTCATGCTACTTGATTTGAAGATGAAACAAATCTCCCTCGGGTCCAAATAAATCCTAGGAGACCATTCGAACCTTCCTTCACAGCTGACATCCTTCCCATAGCTCGAATTGATAGGACTGTATGAGTTTGCAATGCCTGTGACAACATGCACTGCGAAATTTCCCGTAGTTGATGTTTTTGGCTTTTCTCTGAAAATACGAAGTGGGTCAGGCTGAATTTTTGTGAGCAAGTAAAAAAAAACCATTTGTTTCCTCCACACCAGATTTTAGAGGAACCCATATGGGCATTCAAAATTTATGAGCAAAAACGTCCTTTGATGTGTGCTAATTACTTAAAAACTGTCAAAAATACCAGTTCGCAGTGCTGGCACTGTGAACTTTCCTGTAGCAATATGTTTTATTTTTTCAAAGCTTCAACACCTAAAAAATTATGTCAAGATTCCAGACATGCTGCAAAAATCCATTATCTTGATATATAATCATTTAAGGCTAAATTTGAAAGGATACACAAGATGAAAGTTTCAACAGTCCAGCTAGAACATAGTGTTTGCATCATAGTTCATAGTGCCAATATGAATACCAACCAAAACCCCTTTCTCAGCCCTCAAACATGATGAACACTCTCATGGAGTACCAGGTGGATCTAGGCTTGATGCTGACATCTGCAAGTTGTCCAACCTCCAACTCTCTCCTTGATCCAGTTCGCAGCGCCTGCCACCAGTTTGTAACACCTGATTCAAACAAGATTTTCATGCTTTGAGGAGACTCTTAGGATTTCCAAAGACATGATCCCTGAAAATTTGTTAAAAATATTCTTTGAAAACAATGAAATCCCTTAGCATGAAAAAAGTTAATGATGGCAATGAATGAATGGATCACTTGAGTACACTGCAAACTCTCCTAGTGAGTTGGAAACACATACAACTGTCTTTAACTTGAAATTTAAACAAATGGATGATGACAAAGAAAGCATTTTATACAACTGAGAGGTGTCACGTTACATTAATGATGTAAGGATCAAAGGTGTAACTAAAAAAAAAACCAAAGTGGTTCTTTTTTACCCCTACAATTCTATATGCTAACATTTGACTCCACAGGGGATGGCATGCTCCCTATGAGATACCTAGAACATGCAGTTCCAATGCTTTATCCATCCCATCTCTGGAATATTTACTCTATCTATGCCTTGAGAGAACCTCTAATCATTTATTGAAAAATGAAAAACACTCACTGCAAACCAAATTCTTGCATAAAAAGCTTATTTATATACATTCCTACACTAATCTATCTAGCTAAGCTTCTTTGCTTAATTGAAGTCATACTTCCAATGCAGCCAGGTGAGTATCAAATTGATGAAAATAACTCCTTCCATGCAACTGTTCAAAATAATTTTCAATTGATATTAAACTTGCAACAAGAGGTTAGTAAGCAATGTATACTTACATCTATGATCTGAAATCATATCAACAATTGGATCATTAGAAACCTTTGAAAAATATAACTCTATGTAAAATTCCACAGGATCATGAAACTTATGAAGAGACATTTCTAATGGGTTAAGAAAACCATCTTTCTCCTTTGTGAAGGTTGATTCATCAATAAAATGATGGTCCTCATATACTTTACAACTACTTATATGTTGTTTGATGTTTGTTGCAAGTACATGTATAGAAATGATAGTCATTTCCTCGTTGATCCTTGGATTTTTCTGCTCATCAATAGGTGATAAAGAGAATTCCAACCGTTGCTACAATTCTTCCTTATCTCCTTCATTGTATTCCCATGTCTCATATTAAAAAATATCACATGCTGATATATCGATCTGCCCATTATCATGTGAATACTCAAAGGAAACAATTTGATTTTCATGACAACTTAAAACAATAGATACATTTGATACAATGTCAAAAGTATCTACATTGTAGATATCACTTTGAAGATCATCAACCTCTTGATCATAATGAAAAGTGTCTTCTATTGCAACATACTCTTTATGACTATTTGATCCTTTACTCAACAAATCAAATTCATAACAACATTCTTGATAAAGGAAATCAACTGCAAATTTCTCGTTGCAAAACAAACAAAATGCAGCATGAAAATGTCTTACTAAAGTAATACAAGCAATCGAGAGTGATCTACACCAATCACGAGCTGCTCCATCTAAAGAGTATGTAAACAATTTGATGAGGACATATTCATGTATAACTTTCAAATTAAGTATGAACTCATGAAAATCTAGTAAAAACTCAGCTGGCATTTCCCAATTTTCCCCTCTAAACCTAGGAAGGCAGCCTTCCCATTCACTTCTATCAGACACGGGGTTTGGAAAACCAGATATATTTGAGAAATAAAAAATGCATACCTCTGAGCAATAATCTTGTCCATTTCAAACCAGTGGCGCCTCCCATAGATTCATCTATGATTAAGTTGGAGTCACCAGGTAGAAGATTGAAGTCAAGATGGTGTCCTTCTCCTGTCTACCATCAAGAGATGGATTTGATTGTTGTCGTTCTCCCAGGGAATATTTCCTCACTTCCATCCCTGGAAACGACACCAAAAATGTTAGCAATGAGAGTCACTGTCAGACTGCTAGAGGATAATCCCAGTACCCATTTGATTTAAATAATTAAAACATGTTATACTTGGTGGATCAAAAAGAGAAGAGTACAAGGGAGGGCATCATACTGCTTGCAAATACATTCTATTGGGTATGGAGTCATAACATTATGAAGATCAAAAGAAATCGGGCTACCTACTAGACAGAGGATTATGCAAAGATGGGTAGAAGAATAAAAGGTAAAAAAGAAGAAGAATATCCACATAACAAAGATCCTTTTTGTAAGATAGATTAAAGAGTGCTTGAACAATAATCAATGATTAACATGCAATTACCACAAATCCTTTGCAGCTTAAGAATCCATTAACCAAAGGCAACTTTTGATCTTCAAAATCTGTAAATATTACTCAAGAAAGATGATAATAAAGAATGGAAACAAGAGAAAAACAATGTGGTATCACAACTTTCATGTATCTCTAATGGCATAAATTTCTACAACACATGCCCTCACGCTTACAAATGAGCAACTCAACAACTCCTCTAGTTCTCTCCTCTCTTGGATCATTAATCCAACCCATTTTCTTCTCAAAATACCTTTCATTTATAGTTAATGATATCTCTCTACCCTAAGGAGTTTGAAGCTAAGAAGCTACACAGGATCGTCCTCCATTTAGGAGTCCTGTTACAAAATATTCCAACAAAAACTTAACAAAATCCTATTTTCCAGGATCTTTCCCATTGTGATAAATGCCTATTGAAACATATCATGCTACTTGATCTGAAGATGGAACAGATGTCCCTCATGTACAACTAACTCCTAGGAGACCATTATAACCATTCTTCACAGTTGGCATCCTTCCCATAGCTTGAATTGGTCGGACTGTTAGAGTTCGCAGTGTATGTGACAACATGCGTTGCAGACTTTCCTGTAGGTGATGTTTTTGGATTTTCTCTAAAAATATGAAGTGGGCCAGGCTAAATTTTTGTCAGAAAGTAAAAAACACCATGTTTTTCCTCAACACCACATTTCAAAGGAACCCAGATGGGAATTCAAAAGTTATGAGTAAAAACGTCCTTTGTTGTGTGCTAATTACTTAAAAACTGTCAAAAATACCAGTTCGCAGTGCAGGCGCTGTGAACTTTTTTGTAGTAGCCTGTTTTATTTTTTCAAAGCTTCAACACCTCAAAAATTATTTCAGGAATCGAGACATGCTGCAAAACTCCATTATCTTGATATATAATCGTTTAAGGCTGGATTTGAAAGGATGCAAAAGATGAAAGTTTTAGCAGTCCTAGAACATAGTGTTTGCAACACAGTTTGCATAGCCAATATGAAAACTATCCAAAAACCCTTTCTCAACCCTAAAAAATGATGAAAACTCTCATGGAGTACCAAGTGGATATAGGTTTGATGCTGACATCTTTGAATTATCATAGAGGTGTCTGCAAGTTGTCCATCCTCCAACTCTCTCCTTCAGCCAGTTCGCAACGAAGTTCACAACACCCAATTCAAACAAGATTTGCATGCTTCGAGGAGACTGTTGGGATGTCTAAATATCTAATCCCTAAAAAATTTGTTAAAAATAGGCTCTGAAAACAATGAAATCCCTTAACATGACAAAAAGGTAATGATGGCAATGAATGAATGGAGCACTTGAGTACGCTGTGAACTCTCCTAGTGAGTTGGAAACACATACAACTGTCTTTAACTTGAAATTTAAATAGATGGATGATGAAAAAGAGAACCTTTATGCAACTGAGAGGTGAAACATTACAATAATGATGTAAGGATCAAAGGTGTGACTAAAAAACAAAACCAAAGTAGTTCTTTTTTACCCCTACAATTCTATGTGCTAACAGAAGGATATGTATTTACTCTATACTCCAGCTCGCAGAGAGATAATATGGATTAATCATACATCGTAGGATGCATAAGAGCATATGAGCACCCATATTTTCTATGAGGGTGACTATACCTCCTATTAGCACATGTAATTTTTTTATAAATTTTGGCAAAAAAATTGTAATTGTGGACAATAAAAAAATGATTTTTGCAAAGACATTGTGCTCTCAGGCTTGCTAGAGTTTGAATGCAAGGTTTAATTAAAAACATGTTGGGGCCCAAGGCCCAATTTCCAATGTCACAGTTAGTCATCAAAGTCCACAAAGATTTAAAAGGTGAAAAATTTACCAAGCAACATCAAATGAGGAACCAAGATCCCTGTAGGGAAATTCAATTGCTTAAATGTATTTCATTAAATTATCAACTAGGGATGCTCGTAAGATTGTGATGATGATGGAAAAATATATGCAGGAGTAGGAAACTAACTCTAAAATAAAAAACACTCAATCACTTGCATGAATTTTGGCCCTTGGTTATGGAAGGATGCGAAGATTAAGGAAGAGGAGCGAAGAACGAACTGTGCGGAAGGCACATTAACCGAGAATGGGTCGAAGTGGTCAAAGAAACAAAAAAGAAGGAGAGAAGTAAGGGAAAGATATTCGTTGAAAGAGAAGATCAAGGAAGACAAATCAACAAAGAATATGGATCATGGACAACTCAACAAGCAGAAAAATCCACCAACGGATGGTTGGAGGACCTCGCGGAAAAGAAGGAAGAACAGGTTGGCAAAGCCCTTAAGATACAGGTTGTGTGGGACCTAGGGTTTTTTTATTTAGGGTTTTGACACCTTGGTGTTGGTCTAAGGTTGTCTGAGAGTCATTGTAATGCATAAATAAAGACCAAAAAGAGTTAGGAGGGTTGGTCATGGTTAAGGTTGAGGATTGTGATTATTGTTGCTGCATAAGAGAAGCATGGTATTGTGAGAGCATTCTTGTATTGTAATATCTTTAGCTAAGTGTGAATATCAACCCTGCAGCTGGGTGCACAGGGAGGGGAGAAAGAGATAAGGAGAGAGAGATATCTGCAAGCTAAGTGCGTAGATAGAACTATATGTTTCCATTTAATATATCAAGAAACATAGTTCTGTGGATGTATCCCTAGGGAAAGGGAAAACCACATATATCTTGTTGTTCTTTGTGATTTATGCTTGTTGATGATTAAAAAACGTCAACAAAGTTTTTCCCGCAAAGTGTTGCTAAAAGCCTATTATTATAAAAATTAAATAAGACAAGTAGGTGGGACTCCCTTAAACTATCGAAGGTCAGATTTGTTAATTTTTGATGTTATGATGATGTGAGACACAACTTACAAGGTTGATGAGATATTGTTGTTATTGGTCATGATTTGAGCTTATGAAGTGTTGATTCCTTATGTTACTACAACCTCTTCTATTCATTAATATCATTGCTATCCGTTCTTATCGCACCTGCACAACAAACATGTTAGTGAAATTACATGAAGGGCAGTTTTGAGAAAGGCAAAAATACTATAAAAAATGCAAAGAAAAGGGATCCAATTCTACAATACTACATGCGAACAATTAGAAGGAAATGAGAAACAATTGCAAAAGGGAAGAATTTTAAGCTATCCTATAAACTATACTACATGCATGAAAGACTTAACGATTATTGTTGAAATCCTAGCTAGCAAGTAAATGGATATGCAATTTTGATTGAGTTGTATGGTTAATACACATATGGTATGAATGTTGGTGGTGCATTTGGCAAAGTAATAGTGCAAATGGTTATGCAAATTGTTGAATTATATGGAACTTGGGAATTATGTTATGGTATAAGTTAGAAAGGTGATATGGTCACACTGTTGGTTTTAATGGGTGATGGTCTCGATACATGGGTTGATTGATGGTGTTAATGAAGAACTCATTGGAATGTACTGATGAATTAATGCATTGCGGGTGGAGGTGACGTGCATTTACTGCATGCCAACTTTACTCCTCCCATTAGCTGCCACCCTATTCGGGATATTGTTCGATCTTGCTGCTGTGGTTATGCTCTGAATTCTTAGCACAAAGGAATCGCTCGGCCAGATCTTGTTTTAAGGAATTTGATTACAGGTATGTTATTGTTTTGGCCATTCGTGCATCTGCTCTGGTTATGAAATGATTATTGTCTTAGGTGTATTAGTTTGTGCTTTCTTAAGTGTTGCAATTGTGTGAAATTGTGTTCTTGAATTGAATGGTTCTTCCTACAATGATATTGAATTCATAGAAGTTATTGATCATACTGGGTGGTATCTCTTTGTTATCCTTGTTGGTTTAAGTGGAGGGTTTTTGTTTGGTCTTGAGTGGATAACTATCTTCACGCATTGTCACTAAATCCAGTCTTTGGATTTTTTGGGTTTAATAGTTAAGGGAATTTTGCATCACTGCGTTTTGTTCACTTCGACATTGATTGATTTCACCACTAAGGGTCACAAAATGGGTTTTCCTGTTCGTACTTGGCCCTGTCTTCACCTCTGTGCTGTGTTTGTTTGACTGAAGATAACGAGGGTTATACCCTGCACCGTGCATTAAATAACATTGCCTGGCCAAACTAGAGCCCCACTTTTTGGTTATGGCCCCCTGTCATGGATTTGTACCCATCCATGAATGAGTTGTCATTCTTCCTATGTATTCATTATGGCCTCAAAGTTTTCACCATTACAAGGAGTGGCTCTGCTATCCCTTTGCTGTCTACGGAACAAACCTAGCCCTCCAGTCTAAAGAATGATAGAGAAGACCAGCTTGGCCTGTTGGTTTTACGACTTGGTTATTGTTGGCCCTTGACCAAGTTTTGGAGAACCTTGGTCGTGTTTGACCATTTTTGGGACTTCGACAGGCTGGTCGAAGACGGAGCCCCCAGGCGAAGAGGATATTGCGATATCTCACCCCCTTTTTACGAGAGTTTTGGGATTAGGGTTTATGTAACGGGTATGGGATGCCGGCCCATGGGTCTTACCCATATTTTAGGCACCTTTTCTAATGTATAAATAAGTATCTAGGCGATGTAAGAAGGAGTCATTTGTAAGCCAGTGATCTAAGTGAAAATAGTTGTAAAGGCTTTGTGCATACTGTGTATTGAGAACTTGCAGAGCTAAGTGCAAGTGATTGTAAGAAGGCTCTGTGCTATGCTAAGCTCGGGGAAGGAAGATCTGGCGAGGTGTGTGCATATCTCCTGTCCTATGCAGATTTGGGTTTGTGGCTCTGTGCATGTAAGAAGATTGAAAGAAGATAATAAAGAAGAAGAAGAGTTGGTGGATGTAGCCCCACGCTGGGGGTGAACCACGTACATCCTATGTTCTGATTGCTTTGTGCTATTGGTGTGATTTATGTTTATTGCTGAATCTTTATGTATATTAGATGCATCTGATGTAGTATCTTAGTGCTCAATAATATGAATGAATGATAGATCTGATCTATTTCTATGTGCTAAGTGCTTGGATGTGTTAGATATTGTTGAATACTGCGCTGCTTTGTAATTAGGGTTTTTACTCGCGATGTGAATAAAGGGTTAAAGACTAATGAATATTAACTGTTAAGTGCTCTGTTAAGTAGTGTGATCACAACTTTGTGTCCCAGCTAGTTTGTAGACACTTGAGTCCTACAACCCCCCCTACCTTTACCTCGAGTGATACTTCATCTGCTTTTCAAGTGTTGCTGAAAGGGCCGGTAGTTAGGGTTTTGTTGTTGCATTGTTGAAGCGTTGAACCCTGGGCCTGCCCTTGTGCCAACAAATGGTTATGTTGCTGGTACCTAAAACTGTGATTGTTGGGAACTGAGAAAAAGAGAAATCTCTTTACGTAGATCTATTGTTGTAGTGCACAATAATCTACTTGACTTGTGAATATACATGCTAATAAGAGAAGTCTGATCTGAAGAAAATAGGTAAGATCTTAAAGATTTGTGCTCTGATAAAGGTAAGATAAGTGGAAATTGTTGGTTGTGGAGCCTGATTATCTTCCTGATTCAAAGGTCTTTTGTTTTCAGCCCTGTTTATGCCCCATGAAGTATTTACACCCCAAAAGTATGTACACTCTTCCATGCGGGGGAGTACAGAGGGGGGTTACCCCCTCTGCAGGGTCCGGGGGCAAGCGGGTCTCCGAAGGAAAAATTGCCTTGTAAAAGTATATTGTAATTTCATTGTAAATTTGGACCGTTCATTATAAGGTTGCAGATATAACGGTAGAAGTTATGTTAGGGTTTTTTCCCCTAGAAGGCAACCCTCTCTTATGAGGGAAATGTATTGTGGTTGTGTATTATATCGAATATTGTATTCTATGATAGGAGACTGAGAGAGAAAGAAGAGGAAGTTACAACGGGTTTGCTGTAGGTTGTATCCCTTCATTTGCTGGATAATAATAAAGGAAGGACCTAGCAATTTATTTGGTGGACGTAGCCCACACTGGGTGAACCACGTATATCTGTGTCTCTATTGTATTGTGTATCCTCTATGTTTTATTTCCGCATTTGTTTTATTTTATTGCTCCACAGTCCTATTTTTCTAACAACTGGTATCAGAGAAAAAGATAACTCGCAGGAAAGGAGGGTTCCTGGTTCGAGTGGGAGCAATGTCATAAGATGGAAAGTTTAGGGTCAAAAAATTTAATGGCCAAAACTACCAGTTATGGAAGATGCAGATGGAAGATTATTTATATCAGAAGGATCTATTCCTACCATTGGGCAGAGTAGCAAAGAAGCCGACGACCATGAAGGATGAAGAATGGGAGATTCTTGACAGAAAGGCTCTAGGAACAACATGGATGAGCCCGACAACGTCGGTGGCTTTCAATATTTCGAAAGAAAGGACAACAAAGGCTTTGATGGACACATCGGCTAAATTGTATGAAAAACCCTCGACGTCCAATAAGGTATTTCTAATGAAGATATTATTTAATATGAAGATGTTAGAAGGTGGGTATGTTGCATATCATTTAAATAATTTTAATACGGTTACTAATCAACAAAGTTCTGTAAAAGTGGACTTTGATGATGAGGCCAGGGCTCTTCTAATATTGTGCTCATTGCCAGAAAGTTGGAATGGCTTGGTCATGGCTATAAGTAACTTTGTATCTGGTTCAAATACTTTAAAATTTGATGATATTGTTGGTGTTATCCTTAGTGAGGAAATGTGACAGAAAATCACAGGTGAGACATCAGGTAATGCGTTGAACATGGAGAACAGGGGAAGACAAAATGATAGAATAAAGGGTCCAGGGAACCACGAGAATTCTAGGAAGGGAAGATCCAAATCCAGACTTGGAAAGATAGAATGTTGGAATTGTGGGAA
>JZKD02S1685902.1:105108-117972 GCA_000966675.3 Picea glauca
GGTTGCTTCTGAGTGACCCTTTAGCTTATACAAGCCACCTTCTTCTTTTCCAGTAACGATTTCTTCTTTCATGGTTTTTCCTTTAGCCCACATAAGAACTTCTCCATATATAAAGGCAATTCTAAAGCCTTTCTTTTATAAAGCTGATATGGAGAGTAGGTTCTTTGTCAAACCTGATCAATAGAGTACATTCTTCATCTTCATTGGAGTCCTTGAGTTAATCTTGTAGTTTGATTCTCCTACTCCCTTGATAGGGTATTGATAATCATCTCCAAATGTAACTTTATGAGAAAACTTATTTTCTGAAAGGCAAGAGAGAATATATCTTTGACCTATCATGTGCTTGGAAGAACCATTATCAATGAGCCAAGTGTGCTCTCTAGGTGATACTGATCCTGAGAGGGCCGAGATTAAGACATAGTCTTCAATTAGTTCTTTTATCATCTTTGTGGGTGGCTATTCATATTGAAATGCATGGGCATGGTGCCTCTTATTTTTCCTCTTGTATCCTTCTCATCTAACTAGACAATGTCTCGCAATATGTCCCATCTTGTCACAATGATAGCATTGGTAAGATGAGAAGTCTCTTTATTTTCTTTGTCCTTTCTTCTGGAATCTCTTTGGTTGAGATTCTTTATGTATGAATTTTTTTGGGGTGATACTCTTTATGAGTTTATTTCTGGAAGTAAGACTTCTTTATTCCTCCTTTAGTATGAGAATATAGGGCTTGATCTTCGTCTCTTGATAGTAATGCTTCTCGGTTAGCTACTCTTGATTCTTCTTGAATAGATTCTTCCCAAAGATTGTCAAATTTTAGTTTTTCCATTCTGTCACAAAGAGTTTGGATGAATGCATCTCATGGTCTTGTGAGACCATTAAGAGCCATCATTATGAGTTCATATTCATCTATAGTATCTCCAATTTCTTCTATATGTTCTTTGAATTGAGATATTCTGGAGAAATTTTCCTGGATCGATTCTCCTTTCTGCATCCTTGTATTCTTGAGTTGAGTTCTTAGATTCATCTTCTGGTTTATGTTATTTCCTTCATATAATCTAGTTAGGGCCTCAAAAATTTATTTTGGAGTCTTCTTTGAAGACACTTGAGAAATCAAGTGATATTTGATAGAATCCGCAATGATTCTTTTGAACCTAATTATATCCTTTTGGTGTTTTGCTTTATCTGCAGCATCGACGAGTTCTGGTACTTCTTCTTTGACGAATATTTTTAAGTCATTCTCTTCAAGAATGAGTTCAATCCTATACTTCCAGGCACGAAACTTTTCCACACCTTCTCTCTTGTCAACAATCTTAGTGCTTGCAGACATCTTTTACCTAGAGCTAGGAAAATGACCAAAAAATGAAAATTCTCATAATTGAATTTTGAACTTACCAGGAGGTGTGCTTGGCTGAGGCGAGTAGCCTAGTGTGTTTATATTTTAAAAAATCCAACTTTTACCCCTCCAAACTTGATTTGCGAATTTCTGGACTGGTGCTTCTGGTTTTCTGGTACTTTTGGTACTCTGGTACTTCTGGTACTTCTGGTTTTCGGTTACTTCTGGTACTTTGTGAAAACTAGGGTTTCACTTTTCAAGAGATATAGCCACTGAAAAGTTATGGTGAGGATTCCCAAGTGATCCTTGAAGAAGGGCTCACTTTTCTAGATGGTTTTGGGGCTGAAATTCTTCTTCAATAAAAAGCCCTAATTTGCATGTACGACAACAATGACATTTTTCTCTTTTTGTTGTGAAAGATTCTCTCTTCACCTTAGCTCTAATACCATGTTAAGGTTTAAGTTATTATTAGGTTTCTTTTCAATTCACTAGATAACCATAGCATAGATAGGATCACTAAGAAATACACACTCACAAGAGACACATCATTTATCATGGGAAACCCTCATGGGGGAGAAAACCCAGCAAAATCTTCCTTAATATAGATAGTCAATACAATGACAAGAGATAACTCAAACAATACATAAAGTCCTATCCCAAGAATGTGCCTCTCTCTTTCTTCTTTCTTCTCCAACTGTAGCTCCAAATGTGTGCTTTGATGAACAAGTGAGTGTGTGTCCAAATGAGGCGTTATCCTATCTTATTTATACAATCTCGCAGGTGTGAACGAAATTGTCTTTTCACTGGCAGGGCTGACTTCTCATTCTGGGTGGTTATAACCACCTTTAATTAATCTGGGGGATGACTTCTCATTCTGCCTATTAAAATTAGGGTTTGACCAATCCACAAAAGGGGATTTGGTCATTTACAATACTCGAGATGATCAATCCAAAAAGGGGATTGATCTAATGAATAATACATCAATAATAATAGAATAATATTTATAGTTACAATATTTCAACAAGACCGTTAATGATGTACACCTATCCTTTGTCTTTAGAAAGATCAATTTCCTTAATCCCTAAAGAAGAATGAAGATGAAATTTCCCAGAGAGATGAAATTATCTTTTCCTTAGTAAAAAAACCTGTAAAGAAGGATCGTCTCACCCTGCTCAATGTTAAGGGTGTGAAGATCTAGGATCAACGCAGGTTGCACCATGGTGGCCTATGACATTCTCGCAGTTTGCTCAGTGTTAAGGGTGCGACGATCGCCCGTACAAAGAAAAAGAGAAGCTTCTTGACACTTCTAGAATTAAATCTTCGAGGGTTAGGTGTCCTCCGATTAGTTTGGATTTGAGTTGCATCCCTGATCTCTTGGGATCATCCTAACCTCCTCACCCTGTCCTTTTCAGCTTATAAAAGTAGGGGAGTTTTCATGGGAAAATTATATTTTTTAGAAAAGCTTGGGAATGGTTAGAGAATTTTTGGAACTTCATCTTAGTTACAGAGATTCAACTAATGAGATATTAGTCTAGCCAAGCGTTTGGATTAGCTTCATCTATAGCTAATTCTTATGGAGTGTTTGGGCCTATGGTGTCTTTAGGTTTTTCTTTTTCAATATGAGATCATAAGTAGCTGTCAGATCTACAGTCTCAGAATCTATGGAGAAGAAGTGTGTGGGAAGCAAGGAACTGTTGGAAGGATCCTGACAACATCAAGGCATCTCGTTGTATCTTTCTTTCACATTATTTAATACATATATACTTTTTATTTCCTATATGAATGTTAATTTTTCCATATTGTATGATTCCTTGATTAGGTACATTGTTTCATATGAAATAGACTCTGTTATTCTTGTCTTCATTGGCTTATGTTTCTTTGCAGATATTTCTCCATAAGACTTACGACATAGTTGGGATCACATTGGCGAGGTCAGGTCTACAACATTTAAAATGTATGTTTTGGATCCTCTTCTTATTTAGCAACTGAAATCTAAGGAAAGTTTAGTATATTGTCTTGTTTTGTTCTAGTTTCGGGGTGAAACTAGGGAGATCAGTTTGTGTCTGCACTTACCGACTTGTCTGATAAAAAAATTGGCGACCATACTGGGGATACAATTTTTTTTTTCCTAGTTTATCTTTCTTTCTTGCTTTGAATGCCCGGGTTTTGTTTTCTGAGTCACTAGGAGATCCATATTGAATCTTTGACTGTTTATTTCACTGGAAAACCTTCTTGCTTTTTATTTTTTCCATTTTTCCCTTGATCGACGCAACCTACTTTGAGAGATAGTTCGACATTGTCACACTGTGGTCGTCAGTGACCTGCGACGATCAGGATTGTCATACTGGATTCGTCTTACAACCTGCTACAATTGTGAAAAAAAATAGTTTTTGATGGCTTTCCTTGCCCAAATCTGAGATATGGGTTTGGGGTGATTTGATTATAGTCTGGTTACAGTCTGTTTGACATTGTTAAGTTTGTTTTTAGCCATCTTTGCTTTGTTTTATCTTGTTTTCTTCTGAAAGATTTGTTATCTCTTGCTTTGAGTTTCTTTCAATGACAAAACATTTTTTATTATGAATTATTTAGTGAAAGAACACTTATTTTTCCGAATAGTTCGTTTTAAAAGAATTTTTTTAGTTTGGCTTGCTTTTATTTTGAAGAATCTTGCTATTGATTTTAGTGTATCTTTGAAAAAAAAAGTTTTAAATTTCTTGTTTTGCATTAGATTGGGGGCATCTTTACATTTGAGTAGAGAAATTGCATGGTTTTTGGAATTTTTGGTCTTGAATTCTTAGGGGGCCAAGAATCGTGTATTGGTGTACAATCTCCTTGGCTAATTTCTTGAGGATCTTGATATCGGTGAGTTTAATCAAATTTTGGGACATTGTGCATCTGGGAATGATAAACGTTTTCTCCTTCTCGTAAYATAGCTTTCATCGAAGTGAAATATTTGCATTCTCATTTCTTTGCATTGTTTAGAGTCGGTCAAAACATCATTTAGTCCACACAATTTTCCTCTTGAGTAACAACAACTTAATGTAATTTACGCGTTAATTAAAATCTACCTAGAAAATTTTATTTCTAGGGCTCTTTGCAACCTACATTAGATTAGTTGTAGGGATTTGGAATAGGTGTGAAAGATAACTTTCCAAAGCTGTAAAAAAACATAGAATCTTGAGTTAGGGAGTGGTGAAATCCATTTACTACAGTTTGTCCTAGGAATCCCTTCTCACTCAAGGGTCAATCACGAGGTTGCATTAAGGAAAACAGAGTTACTAACCCTACTTTGTTGGTCTTGGTGTAGTGGTTGCGCGTATTATTGGGGGTCACTTGAGAAAAAAACCTTGTGTGTGCCTTCTCAATTCGATTTCGATCTCAGTTACCCTTCCCTTGCATGCATATCAGACTATCGACTGTTTCCTTAGGCATCATTGTTGTGTTTCGTAACCTTGGTGGCCTTTCTCTTTAGGGTTAACACATGAGGTGAAAATGAAGGGGAAAGTATTCACTATACCTGGAATCGACATTGGCCAAACTCACTCGGGATGCTTGGAGGGTAAATCCATGTTTATTGTGTGGAATCTTGCACCAAGGTGTAAGTCCACTAAGTAGGTTGTAACCGTAACGTTTCCACCCACTCTATCTCAACCCCTTCTTACATTGTTCCCGCAATGTTGGATTTCATCACCAACTAGTGCATTCATTGTGAGAAGGTTTTGTTTGTTTGCTTGCTTCCTAGATTTTTAGCGTGTGTTGTTATTTTCCCTAGCAAAATCTAGGTTGGATCTATGTTTAATGGCGTTGGTTCCTAGAATGATTAATGAAGCAACCCCTGCTCCGGGTAAACCTTTTTTTTTTCCTTCTTACTGAAATGTTGGTTCTCCATACATCGCTACTTTGAGCCTTCCAGGTCTCACAATTGGGTTAACATTATGGTTGTTTTCCACTTTAATAATCCCAAATGCAGCAAGTGCTTCAATTGTAAGCACTTCCTCCCAAGAAAATCAACCTCATGTTGATCCTTCCCCTTCTTCACCAGTAAGATCTTCTCCACCTTCTTCAATTGCAAGGTCTTCTTCCGTTTCATATTCTTCGTTGAGTGAAATCTCTGAAGCTAGTAACCCAGTGGATAAGAAGAAGAATAAAATGAAGATTAAGAAGACAAAAGCAAGGGTCCAAACTTCCAATGACTGCCAAACATACTGGAAAACAACCAATTACTGATAATCGTGTTGGGACTGTTGATGATGCCAAGATTACCCAAAAAACATGTAATCCCAAGTACCCTTGTAGGCTTTGTAAGGGTATCCATATTCTTAAGGATTTACCTGGTCTATCCAAGGTTATAGAAGCATGGTCTACACGCCCTCGCTAGCCCATGTTTCCAGCCTCTGAACAACATGATGATGACCTCCCATCAACTAGTTAAGATACCATTGGGAAGAAGAAAAGTAGAATCAAGTTCCCGTGTAGGTTATGTGGAGGGATTCATCAAACTAGCATTTTCCCTCGTATGGACGAAGCCTCGAAATTACTGGAAGACATGACTGTTTCTGAGCCTCAACTTCCAACTGCTTTTCACAGGCTTACTCTCAACCCACCTGCAGTTGATGGAATGATCAATATGGTCCCTTCGTCGGTCAGCCTAGTTGATCAGGTAGTCAATATGTTCACATCCTTAGTTGAACCAGTTTACAAAGTGGTCGATATGATCCCATCCTCGGTCAATCCCAATCTCCCATTAGAGAGTGAAACCTAAGATTTCAATCTGTTTCCTTCTATCGACTCGATTCTCCCCTTGGAGAATGCAACCCAAGTTGTTGATCTGATCCCGTCATCGATCAATGCTACTCTCCCACACTAGAGTAAACCCGATATTGCCCATGTTTTTCTCATTGATATAGAATCTACCATGCTAGGGGGAATTCCTCCTTCTCCCATGGAAACCCCTCCAAGTAATGAGGCCATCCCTTTTTATTGGGGTGCGGTAATTGGACCTCATTTTCGTTCTCACTTTCCTATCAATATTATAGTACAGGTTTGTGTTCCAGAAATTCCTCAGACGCTGATAGATGAAGGTGAGTCCATTAGTATTTTGTCCTCTATTGCTTGGCAAGCTTTGGTTTGTCCTCAACTTGTGTCGGTTACCCATAATCTGTTATCTTTTAAAAGAAGAACCGATCACCCTTTAGGAGACCTTCCTCAACTTCTTGTAACTTTGGGAGGGAAAAATGCCTTGATTGATGTTATGGTATTCCAAGACCGCTTGGATTTCTATTTACTCCTTGGGTGAGATTATTTCTATGCCATGAAAGCTATAGTGTCCGCTCTTTTTCGTGTGATATCTTTCCCTCACAATGGAAGAATTGTTACTATTGATCAAATTTCGTTTGTGGGTCTTGACTTGATTACCAACCCAACAACCTCGTTGAACGGTTCTTATATGTAGACAATATTGCCCCCACCATAGGTCAATTATGTGGCATTGTCTCCCATGCCTTCAGTTGTTGATGAAGATGAGCCTCTCAATGTATGCTCAATCTCTTATGACCTAGATCCGGTAGTTGACATGGTGATCTCTTTGATAGGGCTATTAGAGCTCGATCTCCTTATCCCTGTTGCGACCTTCAACATGTGTTCCTTCTAGAGCATTGCTCTTCCGTCCAGTGAAGATCTCTTGGAAGCCATGACCAAGGTGTGTCTCTTGACATGGTGTCCTTCTGGAGCATTTTCCTCCTAGAATCCATGATCAAGAAGAGAGTGTTGAGCATGGTTTTCTGATTTCAAGCTCATTAAAAAATGAAACCAAATTTGAGCATAGTTTTTTTTATTTCAAGATCATTAAAAAATGAAACCATATTTGAGCATGGTTTTCTGATTTCAAGCTCATTAAAAAATGAAACCAGCTTTGAGGATAGTTTTTTGAATTCAATCTTGTTAAAAAATGAAACCAACCACGAGGATAGTTTTGCGTCTCTGTGGAAAGCTCGTTAAAAAATGAAACAAAGCTTGCAAGGATAGTTTTTGTGTCTCTGTGGAAACCTAGTTAGAAAATGAAACAAAGGTTACACACATGGTTCATCTCCTGTGTTAAGCTCGTTAAAAAATAAAACAACACGTCTTAAGCATAGTTCTTGTTGCTGTGCCAAGATTGTTAAAAAATGAAATAGATTTCCCCCCTCTTCGATTGAGTCAAGTACTTTGTTATGTATAGTATTTGAATCTTCATTTCATCCACTTGTGTCGTTGGATGAAACAAAGCTTGGGGGGAAATTCTTACAGCCTCTGGAATTCATGTTGAAGTTAAGCCAATATGTTCTTAAGCTGGGGGAAAGGTACCAACTATGAGAATCTGTGAACCATGCGTTGGGAAGCCTCAAGCATAGTTTTATCTGGTTCAAGCTTGTGTACAAATGAAACCACCTACCTCAAGCATAGTTTCTCTGGTTCAATCTTGTGTAAAAATGAAACCACCTACCTCAAGCATAATTTTACTCAGGTTCAAGCTTGTGTAAAAATGAAACCAGGTCCAAGAATAGTTTAGTTTAGTTTTAAGCTTGTGTAAAAATAAAATCTATCCCAAGTATAGTTTTGTTTTGTTTTAAGCTTCTATAAAAATGAAAACAATCTCGATCTTAGTCTTTGTTCTTTCTCATGCTCATAAATACATGAGAATGTAACCGAATAAAATTTATCACTTTTTTAGACTCGTAAAGTTTATACGAAAAAGGAACCCCCTGGAGTTCCCTTTAATCTCTTTTCAGACTCTCTAAACATGAAAAGATTGTCGAGCAATCTTGTTCTTTTCATGCTCGTTAAATAATTTGAAGAAAACGTCTATTGATCAGTAGTTTATATCTTTTTCGGTCTCATCAGACTACTTTATGAAAAAGGAATACTCTAATCAAGCATGATTAGTAGAAGTTATGGAGTCCTCTTTAAGTTCTTTTCAGAGTCCATAAACATGAAAATACCACTTAGTTTTCTTTCTTTGGACTTGTAAAAAAAACATTGAAAGACCCATATGGGACCGAACCACTCCTTCCTAGGGTTCGTTAAATATACTCTAGGGAACTCATCCGAAGGATGAGATTACAATTCAAGCATATGTTATATTCCTCAAGCTTGTGTAAAAACAAAGAGGTATTCTCCATATATGGTGGGGGGAAATTGGGAAAGAAATGTGTCTAAACCTATATTCTATGGAAGTAAGTCACTTTTGAACACGACACCCTTTCACTTTCTTTGTGTCTAGGTTGGAAAATTGTCTTCTCTCTTGATCATACCCCTTTATAAGATTACAAATTGGTCTGTGATCCTTGTTGTTGATTCAATGTTTACAATACAGTAGTCGTGTTGTCAATATGTTCAAAGAGAATTTCAACCCAAAAATCCTTCTATTGCATTGGCCATTTCTGCAGTCCTTTAGCCTTCTATTGTGTCAGCCATCCCTGAGTCAGTCTCAAATCACTTGTTACTCTGATCTACTTCAAATATTTTTACCCGTTTCATGTCATTATCCAGGAATTAGACTTATAAACTAATTGGTACCTTGGAACTTGCACGCCTCAATGGCAGGTTTCCTCACTTTCGACAGTGGGTTTTCATTATTGACCCCTGATTGAGAGATTCCACCGAGTGTTTGACTTCATCTCATAAATTTGCACCCATTGGATTGTACTAGTGTACCTTGGTATTCATTGACATTAATGGTAATTTCCCTCGCACTTGTTAACGGTATACACTAATGATCGATAATAAAGTGGTTTCTACCATGTTCGACTTCAACACATGTATTCACATGGTTAGATTCGTACTATAGAGTGGTGGAGATGAAGACCCTGGATGTTTTCTGACAAATTTAGTTTGCATTGGAGTATATTTAGATTGTGCTATTGCATAGATCCATAGTGTATGTCTCATGGCTATGTTCAAATTTGAGTCTTTAAGACAAAGATCCACAGTGTATTTTTAGTGCCTATGTTCAGATTTGAGTCATAATGTCATGGATCCATAGTGTATGTTTGGTGGCCATGTCCTGTATTACTTGACTTGGATCTTTTCATGTCGGAATTTATGCTTTGATTCACTTGTATTCTGAGTATGGGAATGACTACCTCAATGATGATATATTATTGTACTGTATTTTTCTTGTTTGTTGAAAGGTTTCCGATCGACGTGTTCCTTGTTCCCAACACACACTCGACAAAGTATTTCACCTATCACTCCATTCTAGCTTCATACTTTGTGGGGATTTCTGTTAAAAATTATTTTCCTCACCCCCTATTTCCATTAATTATGTACACCTATCCTTTGTCTTTAGAATGATCAATTGCCTTAATCCCTAAAGAACAATGAAGATGAACTTTCCCATAGAGATGAAATTATCTTTTACTTTGTAAAAAACCTTTTAAAGAAGGATCATTGCACATTGATCAGTGTTAAGGGTGTGAAGATATCGGATCGACGTAGGTTGCACCATGGTGGCCTCTGAAATTGTCACAGTTTTCTCAGTGTTAAGGGTGTGACGATCGCTCGTACGAAGAAAAAGAGAATCTTCTCGACACTTCTAGAATAAAAGATTCGAGGGTGAGGTGGATTCCGATCGGTTTGGATCTGAGTTGCATCCCTTATCTCATGGGATCATCCTAACCTCCTCACCCTATCCTTTTCAGCTTATAAAAGGAGGTGAGTTCTCATGGGAAAGTTAGATTTTTTGGAAGAGCTTGGGAATGGTTAGAGAATTTTTGGAACTTCAGCTTAGTTACAGAGATTCAACTAATGAGATATTATTCTAGCCAAGATTTTGGATTAGGTTCAACTATAGCTAATTCATAAGGAGTGTTTGGGCCTATGGTCTCTTTGTGTTTCTCTTTGTCAAGATGATATCTTAAATAGTTGTCAGATCTACAGTATCATAATCTGTGGAGCAGAACTGTGTGGGACTCAAGGAACTATTGGAAGGAACCTGACAACATGAAGGCATCTGGTTGTATATTTCATCCACATTATTTAATACAAATATACTTTTATTTCCTATATAAATGTAATTTGTCCATATTGTATGATTCCTTGATCACGTACATAGTTTCATATCGAATAGACTCTGTTATTCTTGTCTTCATTGGCTTGTGTTTATTTGTAGATATTTCTCCATAAGCCTTATGACAGAGCTAGGATAACATTGGCGAGGTCAGTTCTACAACATTTAAAAGGTATGTTTTGGATCCTCTTCTTATTTGGTAACTGAAATATAAGGAAATTTTAGTATACTGTCTTGTTTTGATCTAGTCTCAGGATGAAACTAGGGAGATCAGTTTGTATCTGCACTTTTCGATTTGTCCGATAACATGATTGTCATTTCAATATTTGAGGAATTTGAGTTTATTTCATTTGAAACTGCTTTTGATTATGTAATGCCTGCTTGGACCTTATGCTCTTTACCCTGTTTCACCTTGGTGGTTGACATTGTTCCCTAGTAAGTGGTCACCCTAAGGGATGGTTTTTCTACTGAGATGTCCCCTTGATGAGTCATTGTTCCATTCCTGACCATAATTTTCACTTTCCACACTTCATTCCCCCATCTCCTTATCTTTTGGGTTTTCGAGTGTATTGACCCAAGAAGGGGTTTTCCATCATTTCATGGGAAGAAGGGGTTGAAGTCCCAGAGGGGAGATAGCTGGAAACATATAAAAGTCTAATCATGAACCTTCCATATGCTCGCCCAAATAGGTCTTGAAAGAAATGAAAAAAATCTCCTAAAAAATCACTTACCCGCAAAAGAAAACACACAGTATAAATGTTTCACTTGATTGAGGGATTTACACAAAGTGTGTTACAAGCTAGACTATACCCCCATGCCACTATGTGTTCTTCTCCCTTAAAGTGAAACTATGGTACTTCCCCCCCAATATAATCGATCCACTCTTAGGGAGTACCCAACGTTTGGACTCTAGTTAACTAATCACAATAAATGGGCTTGGAAAAAGGATGCATTGAAAATGAAGGTGAAACTCACCCTCTACAAAGGCACCGATAAATGAGAAACTACGATCCCTTGTATGTCATGAAACCCATGCCCAAAATTCTTTCCCCCATCCATTAATTCTATCCACATGTCTTAGAGAGGGTTTTCTCTTGGGAAGCACTCCTTAACTTAGGAGAGGATTCACCCAATAGGTCACTTTGTCAACCCTCCCATACCTAAACTTGGAAAATTGCATAGGGTCTTTAAGAAATTGTTTAGTTTGATGAGGTGGTTTTGGATACACATGGTTAGATGGATATTTTATTGAATTGATTTACTCATCATGATGCATTTGACTTGAGATCCTTGGAGGGAATATTCCTTTTCTTTATGGGACCTTGTTTGGTGGAAATATTTGGAAGAACAAGCCTAGCTTGGGCTTCCTTGGGGCTTGAATCCCACAGGTTAGATACCATGGACCACACTCTGGATGATGATCATAGCCTTTGGAGGCCTGAGATATGCCTTGGAAGACCTCACCCATGCCCCTACTAGCCCAACGTTTGGCCTTTGGAAGCCAAAACGTCACACTTTGAGGGCTTGACGTCATGCATGGGTTAGGGTTTTGTGGTGATGAGGACACATGGCATGATTTGAAATAAGAACACCTTGGATCATGGAGGAGATACTTGGAATGAGGACACATGGCCTTTGGAGGCTTAGCACATTCATCCTCAACCTCACGTTTTTCTTCTAAGTGCCAAAACGTTTCCCTAGAAGAGTGACATTTTACTTTTAGAGTTTCTTTCATGTGAAAATTATGAATTCAATATTACTATTTTGCAAAAGGGGAAAATTAAGGGGTTTTGTCCCCTTACTTTGTGGTTTACCCTAATTTTTGTGGACAAACTCTTATTAGAGGTATTTGTATAAACAAATCATCTATATTTCATTTTGATCATAGCTCTCCCATGTGGAGAAGGATACTTGGATGAAATTTTCTCCCTACTTGGGAAAATTTAATCTTTCTCTCTCTGTTGTGATATGGTTTATCTCTTGTCTTATGGAAGGAAGTGGCACACTATATCTTGGAGGTTCTTTCTCTTTCCTTGGTGATGAAAATTATTGGTAACTAGGGTTTGTCTTAGCATTTTTCTTGGAATTTGTAAGGAAAATCGACATTTGTTAGGTTACTTTCTTGCTCCATGGTTGTTATCAACTAGATCCTTGGATTTGTATGCGGGAATACACCCTCCACCAAGTTTATCATTGTTGTTTGTTGAAAGGAATATTGCAAATATTGGTAGGAGGAGTAAAAGGGTTTACACCCTCCTAGATCTTACATTGTTAGGGTTACTTGCTCAAGGGAGTAAAAGAGCTTACAACCCTTGAGAATTAGTAGGCCTAACCTAGTACAATAAGACTTAGTAACCCATTTGGCAAGGAACTAATCATTTATTGCATGGGAGAAATAAAATACTTGCATTAAAATATGTGATTTTAGGAGATATTGAATTTGTTCAAAGTGGAATCAATTTTTTGCCTTAATCACTTGCTTGAG
>JZKD02S1685913.1:0-26956 GCA_000966675.3 Picea glauca
AAATTACAAATGGTCCCATCCAAAGATTCTGGAACTTGGTATGTTCCCCCTTTCCCTTGTGAGCTTTGTCCCACTTGAGAACCAAGTCTTTGACATCGAAACTCTTGTCTAAAGAAGAATTTGAATCAAAGAATATTTTTACAATTTGTTGATGTTGATCCAGTTTTAACTTTTCTTGTGTTCTCACTTCCTCTAGTTTTAATAATGCATTTATTCGATTTTCCAGCTTCTTGAACTTTCTGTGACCGTTTCAGTGAGGGAATTAAAACATGCAGTGGGAGAATTGTTTCTCTTATGTAGACGAGGAAGAAAGGGGAATTACCAATAGAGAAATTTGGGGTTACCCTATCAGCCCAAAGTGCATTATACAGTGCATTATGCAATTTTTTGTGATTTTCTGAAACTGTCCTTTTAATAATCTTGATTAAATTTGTGTTCATTGATTCTTCTAGGTCATTTCCTTGAGGGTAGTAGCTTGTAGAATACTTCAGTTTAATCACTTTTTCAAAATAAAAAACATTCATATCAAGGGATGAAAAATAAGAGGCGTTATCAAAGACCAGACATTTGAGAATGTCGAATCGAGTGATGATATGAGAGTTAAGGAAATATACTACCTGATTTGTGTTCACCACTTTCAAAGGTACAACCTTGGACCATCTAGTAAAATAATCCATTGTTGTAAGGATATACTTGTGTTGCTACGAAGAAGAAGGATTAATTATTCCTATGATTTCAAGGCCCCATTGTTGAAAAGGGGAATCTACAGTAATATGTTGTAAAGGGAATGTTGTAATTTTCAACTGTCCTGTAGCCTTTTGGCATTTTATTCATTTACGAGACATTGCATGGGCGTCTTTAAACAAATTACCCGTCTCTTAGCACTTTTTGAGAAGTGGTATCTCCATTGAAGTGACCACTAGCTTCACCTACATGAAGTTCAGATAACACTCTTTCCGACTCTTCCTTTTCTAAACAACACAGAAAAACACCATCCAAGTTCTTTCAAAATAATACATCGTTTATTAACTGGAAAGATGTAGATTTTAGCCCGAGTGATTTTCTGTTTTTAGGATCAATATTGTGAGGAGAAGATCCATGTGTCAAATAAATTTTAATGTTCTCATACCAAGAATTGACAGTAACTTGTGCACAACTGATTTTTTTTTCATTAAGATGATTTACAGTTAAGGTGTTGATTTGACTTTCTTGTTCTTCAATTGAATCCACCACTAGTTTACATAGACCTTGACCTCTAACAATATATGCAAGGGTTATTTCGAGGTTATATTCCTATAATGACATCATCCAATTTTCCCTTTTATCAATCAATTCTTTTTGTACTAACAGGTTTCTTACATCTTGGTAAGGAACAATAAACTTGCTTTCGGATTTCAGCAGGTATGACTAGAAGTGTTTCACTACTTTAAAAACAACATATGCTTGTTGATCTACTGCTGGGTAGTTAAGCTTGCTCCTTTGAAATATGATCTCATGAAGGCAATGGGTATCTCATTTATTTCAATGTTTTTATGTGTTAACACAACATCATAAGATCGATCAGACGCAAAAGTATAAAGACTGAAATCCTGAGAAAAATTGGGACTCATCAAGGAAGGGGATTATATTATCACTTTTCTAATTGAATCGAAAGCTTGACTTTCTTGTGGTCCCCAATGGTATAAAACATCATTTTTTATTAAATTTTGTAAGGGTCTTACCATTTCTGAGAAACTTGGGACAAATCTTCTAATGAAATTAATCTTGCCCAAAAAGGACTGCATGGCTTTTTTGGAAGGAGGGGGGAGTTTAGCAATAGCTTGGGTTATTTCAAGGTCAATAATCCTTATGTATTTAGACACTATAAACCTAATTAGTTCACCATAATCCACTTAAAAGACTGATTTATTAGGGTTAAGAGATATACCGAACTTGCAACATCATTCTAGGAAAACCCTTAGGTGAGACAAGTGATATTTATTGTTTGTAGAGAAGATGGTGACATCATCCAGATATACCACAAATGATTGGTTAATTATGCCACGGAAATCAATATCCATTTCTCTTTGAAAAGTGGCACTAGAATTTATCAATTCAAAAGGCATTTTCCTGTAGGCATAAGTGCATGTTGGCAGCCAATTCACATTTTTCCACTGTCCTTATAAGCTGCCTACACCAGTGTTTTACAAACCTTAATTTTTCATCGCAATTCTAAAAAAAATGACACTTTTATTTTTGTGCTATTTGCACACTTACCTTCGTTTTTGTTTTCACGACTATAAGCGGGAAAACTTGGTCTTTCGAAGTTGCATTAAAATCATTATTGAATTGTCGTTATATGCCCACCTGCGTTTACATTTTACTTACAATTATACAGTTGGCAAGACCTTTTGATCTATACTCATTTCACATTCTTTGATTGATTGTGTAATTTTGTTTCATTGAGTTTGTGATACATTGGGGATTGGATTTGCATGTTATTTGATCAATCCACTTGGCGCATTGGTATACATAAAAACGCATTGGCACATTGGTTAAATTCTTGGTATGAATCGTTCTATACACCGCATGTCGCATAGTCAAACCCTTGGTATTGGTTTCGATTTGTGTGTTTGGTTTTTAAACTATGGCATAACTTTTGATTGCGTGAATGGTTTATCCACTTACCAAAGGTTTCAATTGATTGATTGAAATGACATAGTTGTAACACATATGCGTTGTGAATTAAATAGTTGAAAGCGTCGGCGGTTGTACCATGGTAATGACTATTTTGCATGGACAGAAAATAGCTCCACCACCTTTGCACGATGTCATTAATGCTTACCTCTATCCATGTTTCACTTCTGCTAGCATCAGGTAAGATTGTGAGCATTCTTCTCTTGTGTATGCCGTGTTCAAACCCTGGCTCGTTCACATCGCTTACCGTATGCTCGGCTCTATGGCACCGGTGGTGCGAATTGAGTCGAACGGTAGTCAAGCCCTGCTACTGTTTGATAACGCCCAGAAAGATTTGCAAGATAATGGTTGGCTCACGTTTGTACAGAGTTTTGAGGGTTTTAATCTATTTATTGCACAACAGTTCGCCCTGACTTTTGATGGGTGTAGGGCCAAGATAGGTGACATTTATCTTGAAATCAGTGAAGAGTTCATCAACTCTGCCACGGGATTAGAAGCCACAGGACAGCGATGGTTTAAAAACTCTAAAGTTGAGGAGGTGCCATGGCCATTATTATTCCTCTAGTGGAAGGTCACATCCTGTGTGAGAGGTATACCCATTTCCATGCTTAAACCAAGGTGGCATGATCTTTTGATGGTGGTTAAACAATTCGTTACCTGTGAGGGTCGGTATGGACTAATTTTTCTTTATCACCTTCGACTGTTAATGAATTTTATGGCTTATCCATTGAACATGCCATTTTATTTCTAGCGTAGTCTTTATAAAATGGCTAAGAGGTTTAAACGAGAGAAGGCCGATAGTAGCTTGTTCCACCACGGCCTGATTAGACTCATCTTTGTTCACCACTTAAACCTCCACGGTGATAGTTGGCAATCTTTTATCTCTCGAAATGGTTTTGCTGATACAGAGCCTGTCCAAATTGACAAGCCTGTGGTTAGTGAAACTAAGGTCGGGCCACCCGTTCCTTTCCATGTCCTATTTCCCTCTCCCAAACCCTCAGTTGACCCTGATATCGACCTACCGGACATCTTAGCAGACAAGGTTGAGGCTATAAAAAAGCTTGTGAGTAAAAAGGTTAAAGGTAACCCTACTATTGACGGCAAAGGTAAAAAGAATGCTCGACTTATATCGAGACTTGCTAGGAATAAACCTAAACCTAGTGTTGATCAAAAGCCTATAGTCCTTAGTGAAGACTCAGACTCTGACATCGAACGCTTCCTAGCTAGTGAGTACCCTTACTCCCAAGGTCTGTGCTCCGAGCCACCCTATGACTTCGTTTCTAATTTTCCCCCATGCCCAAGGAACAATCCTAGTTACCCAGGGATCAAGCTACCTAACGAAACCCTTGGCGATTTAAACAAACCCTCACTTGCATTTTTGAAGCCCGAACAGTCTTCATGCGACCAATGTAATGTGTGGTTGGAACGCTACTATACCAACGTTCCCTTATTACAGTTGAAAATCAAATCATTGGAAAACCAAGTTGCAGTGTTGACAAGCCAAAGGGACAAGCTTCAAGCAAATGATAAGAAGAAGAAAACCACTGGTTCCATCGTATTTAGGAATGTCGAATCAGCTACAGCCTTCGTCAATTCCAAACTGTTATGATCAAGTTATTTGCTCATCATCCAGGTATGAATTTCGATATCAATTTCGTTTTGTGAATTTCTAGGATTAATATAATGATTTGAGTTTGGTTTTCAAATAGCTCTGTCCATCATTCGAAATGAATCTGTCGTAGTTTTGTGGATTCTATACATCGTTTTCGTTTTGCTAAAATTAAATGAAGTTATGATTTGGTTACACGATTTGGTCATGCCCAGTTTAGCAATTGTTTGGCTTTCATTGGTTTTGATTCGTTTGTCTGTTGGTTTGAGTTAACAAAAACAATGGTGTTTGTTTTCGCTTGGATTTTGTTTGTATTCAACCTGAACAGGAGGTTTTTATGCTAAAATTAGGACATGGTTCTGTTTTGATTCAACATGATGTTGTTGTCATTAGATATCAACGGCTCTAATTTAGTTCTTGTGATTTGATTGTTGAAACGGTTTCATATGATTGAATTGGCTTGATAAATATGATGTAGTTGGAAAAACGACTCTGTTTTGTCAACATTTTCGTTTGGATTTGGATTATATATGAACTGTACAAAATAACTCTGCGCCCAAATCATGGAACTGTTTTGATTCACAATGAATATGTCAAACTCAAACTGTTCGATTTGCTCTTGTTTTGATTGGATTGTTGCATATCTTGAGTTAGCATGATTGTTTTATGAGTTGGATTCGTATCAAAAATAGACTTGATGGCGCTCTATTGATTTTAATTTTCAAAATGATTTGGTTAACTCAGATCGACATATGTTATCTCTGTCGAATTCGTATGAGAAAATTCGGTTAATAAATGAATTCAAGAAATGATTTCGTTCAATGTCAATCGATTTTGTTTGCCCCAATTAGCAATAACAAACGATTGAAAAAGTCCTACAAACCCTGTTATCAACTGATTGATTCCATTATGATTTCATTTGTGATAATTTACATACCAGTGTTGATTTGGGTCGCTAATAGCATGGATCGTTTGTTATGTTTAATATAGTGCGATCAATTTGAGAAAATGATCATGTTAATTTGGTTTGGATTCGAAGTGATCTTKTGGATAGATGAAGAAACTATTTATGATTTCAATTGGTTATGAATCRATTTCATTACTGTCGGYTATCCAATGTGATTCTRTATACCCRAATTTGTGATAACATATGGAAAAGAGTACATGCATCTTTGTATTCGTTTGATTGATCTTAGTCTTTTTCGCTCTTAAATTAGTATAACAATTTTGATTTGAGTGATTCGATATTTRTTTAATAGTGTGAATTTAATTAATTATGTTTTTAATTGGTTTARTATGATTCTGTGTTGAATTTAGACCAGCTACAAAATCGCAAKATTCTATARCKAGTCTTTAGGATTAGATTTTTATCAATTCTATCAACAAAATATCCTCTTAACTTGCCCATTTTTTACCTCTTTCAGGTACATTCGAATTGCATGGGGCATGCTGTGGCAGTCTAGGAGATATTTGTGTGATATAGTTTTTATTTTAGGTTGTTAGTTTAGTCAAACWTGGGATATTTTCCCAAATTTTCTGTAAAYAGTTTTGATAACTTCCACAGGGATGTTTTACCCTGTGGAAGGTCTTTAAATACTTATTATTTTTTGTAATAAGGATCATCCTCACTTGTGGGAGAACCAGGCTATGGATTTCTGATACAGACTAAGACGAAAGTTGATGTTTTGTTACAGCTTTCTCTTTCAATATATCAAACTTTTGTTTCAAGTTTATGCATGTCAGTTTGCAGTTGATTATAGACTACTTTAGCTATCATAATCTATTGCAGGATGATATGATTTGATTAATGTGTTATCCATATCTGATCTCTTTTATTATTTAAAAGTACAACAATTACGTGGTTTCAGTTAATGAATCACAGATTTCTCTTCTTTGTTAATTGAATCATGTCATATGGATCTTTGCATACAGGTTTATCTAACTGTGAAGATTTATAAATCATAAGATTGTTGTAGTTTTTATGTCTTGTTTGTCCTATAATCATATTTGAAGAGCACTGCAGCTTTTTGTTTACGAGAGGCTCCTGGATAATTCAGTGGGGGTTTCCTCCCTCCAATCAGCTAAGACAATCATTACACACAGGACAAACCTGGAGTGTTCCTTCAGGTCAATTTGTTTTTTTTTAGTATTTAATAGTTTATTTGTTAGTATAATTTAAGTAGTTTAGTTAGATATATGTGTAGTTTATATTTGTAGTTAGAATTAGTATTTTAGTTGTTTAGTTTAGTTAGTTTTTGTTTTATTTCTTTTCATAAAATTATAAAATCAAAAAACAATAGCTCTCGTTGTCTTAGGATAGAATATAAATGAGTTTTTCAGGTTTCCATTAAAATCTGTAAATTGTAAAAATTGTACATTTTGTGAATAAGATTTATTTATGTTAGTAGTTAGATATTTAATTTCTTAGAGTTAGCACACTATTAGATAGTAGATTGTATATAGAATAGTTAGATTTGTTTTAGTTTGTTTTAATAGTTGTTTTTAGTTAGACTAGTTAATTTAGAGTAGTTTTCCTTTTCTTGTTTTCTTAGGACTTAGATCGGCTAATGGAGCCTCTAAACCTGTCAGGGTGGGTTATCCCAAACGGCTTGGGTTATTAGACAACCCCGGACCGGATCCACTCCCCCAGTTGACGGACGGTCAATTTCCCCGCCAACAAATGGCGTTAGAAGGAGGGCCTGAAATTAATTAATGGCACGAGGTGGTCGCAAGACTCCTCCACCACCTAATTGCTCACCTATAGTGACTAGAATCCATTCGAACGATAATATTCCCCTTCAAACAACAACCACATCAACCGACGATCCACGGATCACAGTTGAGCCAACAACCCCTAATCCTACAAGCAGTGATATACAAGGTATTGTTCGTCAATCTCTTATAAGAACTCATAGTGCCTTAGACCGTTTGAAGCAACCTAATCTTCCGTTGGACCAACCTTTGGATTTCTCTGATATCAGAGAACAATTAGGAAGCACTAATATCACTGTGAATCCTACAGATCCAATCCTAAATCCTGCTGCAGGAGGATCTGGGATACCTCCTTCATCACCTCCATCATCTCCTCCCTCTTCTGGAGGAGATTCCTCTGACGAAGGCAGTTCCCCTTCTCAGCCTTCCACACCCACTACACCAATGGAAAATCAGAACAACCTTGCTAGACCTTGGCTTGATCAGGATGTCGTATATGTACCTGGAGCTCAGCATCCTTTACCTAAACATCCGGAGAAATGGCTTCCCAAGTTTGACCCTGACTCAAAACAGGTTGCTGAAGATCACATTAAAAAGTTTATGTTAGCCATAAGACTCCGCAATGTCGAACATGAAGATGTAGTCTATAGGTTGTTCCCCTATAATTTCGAGGGTAATGCATCCACATGGTACTTTTCCCAGCAACCCCATACCATCGTGTCTTGGGAAAATTTTGAGTCATGCTTTTTGGAAATATTCGGAGATGGTAAGCCTCTGGAAGTCCTAGTCATGGACCTTTCTAGCTTAAGAATGAACCCAAAAGAAAAGGTTAAAGAATTTAATCAAATATTATTAACGCTTAAAAACTGAATCCCTATGGATTCCATGCCTACCGAGAATCTTATAATAGCATACTACACTAAAGCTTTGCATCAAAGTATATCTATTTGGGTTAAACGATCTAAGAAAGCCACATTTTTAGAAGCCTTTGAGGAGGCCAGCCAGATTGAAAAAGACATACTTAGCCTTAAAGACTCTACTAGCAATGAAACAGAGACTAGTCCTTCTTCCAAAAAGAAGATCCAAATCCTCCCTAGACCTACTCAAAATAAAACACAACCTGAATGCTCGGATTTAGAAAACTTAACTAAAGTTGTTCAAAAACTATCAAATCAATTTATAGACTTAAAAAAGATGATCGAAGAAGCTTCTTCGAGCAAAGGGCCTTACAAACCCTCGTTCCAGAAGCCTTTTCCTACTAACCGACCTAATCCAACCACCGAAGGCCTTAATCTAGAAAGTCTGCAATGCGCCCTTCAAACAATTGTAGAAGCCCAAGATAACTTGATACCTCTTGATATTCCTGAGGAGGTAGTTGAACAAGAGACAGTTCAAGAAGAGGAGTCTTCTCCAAACATTTTTGGACACTTCTCGGATAGCATCTTTCAATATAACTTCGAGATAGTTCATCCTTATAATACCAGGAGTAAGATAGCAAACAAACCTTCTACCGAAAACACTACAACTTCTCCCCCAAAGAAATCTAAACTAGTTGAGACTAAACAAAGAAATGTGAACCCCAACTTAGAATATGATGTGGTTGAAGATCTTAAAAAGTTGAGGGCTAACATTTATATTTATGAGTTATTGAAATTTTCATTTCTGCTACAAAAAATGTTACAGAATATCTCAGAGAATGGAAAAAATGCTAATTCAAGTGGTAACAAGGTTGTGCAGAACAAAGTTCCCCAGAAGAATTCCACTAAAAACAATCCTGATCTTCAACATAAATGAAGCCTTCCCGTAAGTAATGTAAATAATGTAAATAACGTAGATAAAGTAGCTTTAGAAACTGCGAGTAAAAAACCACAAGCTACCACTCTTAGTACTTGCAAAAATGTACCTCCATTTTTGTTAACTTTCGAAATCTTTAATAGAAACGTGCACAATTGTATGGTAGAATCAGGAGCATCATCCAATGTGATGCCATGGTCTGTATGCCAGAAGATTAACTCTGAAGTTGAACCATCTACTTTAAAAATCATACAACTTGATCTGACCAATGTTAAAGTTATAGGCGAACTAAAGAATGTGCTCATTAGATTATCATCTAACCCCAAGGTTCATCAGGTCATTGATATTATTGTTGTGGATATTCCAGAATTGTATGGTCTGTTTTTAAGCAGGGACTGGTTGGAGCAGCTACATGGTTATTTCACGATAGATTGGTCTCATCTATGGCTTCCAGAGAACGATAAGCCCAACAAGATAAAGGTAAATCGTGAGCGCTACCTTAAGTCCACAGTCACAGATTTAAATGATCCCAACGAACCATTTACACCTTCTGCGGATTCACCCGAAGTACAAGGGATGGACACCTTCTTCGGCAATTTCATGGCCGAGGCTTCAGCTATCACCAATCCAGAACAGTAGTCTGAGATTGTAGCATATGTGTAGCCAACAGCTTCTACGCAATGATCTCATGTACCCGATGGGAATCAAATTTGGTCTCTTTATTTCGATGGGTCAAAGTCCAAAGAAGGAGCTAGTGCAGGCTGCGTTATTATCGACCTGACAGGTAACAAAACATTGATTGCATGTAGGTTAGAATTTGAATGTGCTAATAATACTGCAGAATATGAGGCATTACTGCAAGGTCTTAGAAAATCTTTAGATATGAACATTCAAAATTTGACTGTCTTTGGCGACTATGAAATAGTGGTTAGACAGGTAAGAAATTCTATCCATTGTTTGTCTCTGCATATTAAAATCTACCAATCTGAGGTATGGAATTTAATGAATAAATTTGTTTCTTTCAATATAAATTCTATTCCTAGATTGAATAACTCTAAAGTTGATCTATTAGCTAACATAGCTTCTAAACTCTTTACTGTAGAAGGCTTGTCCCGAGATGCATTCTCCGTCGAACTGTTGTTCCGGCCATCTGTTCCTGACAACATCACGAACTGGAGAGTCTTTGACGACGATCAACATATCATTAACTTTCTGCACATGGAAGAAACTTTTCAAGGCGCGGTGATAGACGAACACACACACGGCGACAATTTGTGCGATTTCACGGTAATACCAGATCCGAGAACTCCCGAATCTTCATCGGACATGGTAAACTCGATCGCTAAATCTATAGTTAGATTAGAAAATTTTTATGATCTTCAAGATAAATTTAAAAATACGGTCAATTGTAAAACCAATAGTTCCTCGTTATCTTATGAAAAAGTAAACTTAGGAACTAAGGACAACTTGCAGTGCATTAATCTAGGGGTAGGATGTTCTGAACAAGAAAAATTTGCATTTATTAAATTGTTCAAATAATTTAAAGATGTCTTTGCATGGACGTATGATGACCTTAAAAATTTCGACCCTAACATCATACAACACGTCATTCCTATGAAGCCTCAAACCTTACCCTTCCAACAAAAGTTGAGAAAAATGCACCCTAAGCTCGAACCGACCGTTCAAAAAGAATTGAATAAACTCCTAAATGCTAAGATAATTTTTTCATCTAGGCACACTCAATGGGTTTCTAACCTTGTCCTAGTCCGGAAGAAAAGTAGGGAAATCCGACTCTGCGTTGATTTCCGAAACCTTAATAGAGCATCTGATAAAGACAACTACCCTGTCCCACCCATGGAACAGATCCTTCAAAAGGTATCTGGTTTTGAGAGGCTATCTTTACTAGATGGTTTCTTGGGGTACAACCAAGTCCTGATGTCTCCACCAGACTAACTTAAAACTACCTTCCGTACCCCATGGGGCACTTATACTTATCGAAAAATGCCCTTTGGATTGATTAATGCTGGTGCCACTTTCCAGAGAGCGATGGACATCGCTTTCTGAGGCCTAATCAATCAGTCCATCATAGTTTACTTAGATGATGTGACTGTATTTTCCAAAAACAAAAATGATCATCTAGATCACTTACGAGTCATTCTACAGTGATGTCGTAAATACGACATCTCCTTGAATCCTAAAAAATCCATCTTTGCAGTAGAATAGGGTAAACTCTTAGGATTTATTGTGTCAAGCGAAGGGATGATTATCGACCCCGAAAGGACTCAGGTCATCGCAAAACTTCCTCCTCCTACATCCAAAAAATCTATGCAGTCTTTCTTAGGCCAGATCAACTTTGTGAGAATATTTTTCCCCAGCTTCTCCGAAATGGTCAGACCCTTGCAAAGCCTAATTAAGAAAGACACCCAATATCACTGGGGACCCCTAGAAAATCAATCTTTTAATGCAATAAAGAAGTCCATAATAGACACTCTGTCTCTCATGAGCCCCGATATTTCTCAAGACTTTACACTCTACACTTTTGCTTCTGACCATTCCTATGCCGCTGTCCTAACCCAAAAGAATGCCTAGAACAATGAAGTACCCATTGCCTTTATGAGCTCTGCTTTCAAAGGCACTGAACTTAATTACCCAGCGGTAGATCGACAAGACTACACTGTTTTCAAAGTAGTCAAGCACTTCCAGTCCTATATTTTGAAGTCAAGGATGAAATTCATTGTCCCCTACCCAGCCGTCAGGAACCTGTTAGTGCAAAAGGAACTAGGTGAAAAGAGGGCTAACTGGGTCACCTCCTTGCAGGAGTATGACTTAGAAATCACCCCAGCTCAGATAGTGAGAGGCCAAGGGTTATGCAAGTTAGTTGTTGATTCAGCCGCAGGACAGCAAGAAGAAAGTGATACGTCAAACCTAGGACAACACGATCAAGATCTAATCTGTTGCGCACAAAACCCTGTCAGTCTGTGGTATGATGATATAAGATTTTGTCTTGAACATGGGTCAGCCCCCTATCACTTGGATCCCGCTAAAAGAAGAGCATTGAGATTAAAGTCTACCTCCTTTCATCTAGTTAATGGTATCCTGTTTCGTCAAAGTTTTGATGGCGTACTGATGCACTGTCTTGAAAAAGACGAAGCAAAAAAAGTCTTGCTAGAGTTACATGCAAGAGAAGCTGGTGGTCATTTTGGTGGTGACACCACTTACCATAAGGTTTTAAGAGACATTTATTACTGGCCCATGATTTTTAGAAATGCCCATGCCTTGTGTCGTAAGTGTATTATTTGTCAGAAAGCATCAGGGCGGTTACAAAAACCAGCCTTTCTTTTGCAGCCCGTTTCAGTAGATTCTCCTTTTCAACAGTGGGGCCTTGATATCCCCGTCCTCACAACATCACAAGTTTATTGTGACAGCCACAGATTACTTTACCCAATGGTCTGAAGCTGTTGCATTAAGAACCGTCAACACCAGTCAGGTAATTGCCTTTCTAAATTCGAATATTATCACTCGTTTTGGTATCCCTGATTGTTTAGTATTCGATAACGCTTCTTACTTTTCCTCTCTTGAGATGAGCGATTTCGCTTTGGGAAAAGGAATTAAATTGAAGTATTCTACTAGCTATTACCCCCAAGGCAATGGATTGGCAGAATCAACAAACAAGAACTTGATTAAAATCATCAAGAGAATGGTGGTTGAAAATCACAATAATTGGCACAATGCACTGTTAAACGTGCTATGGGCTGATAAGGTAACACCAAAAGTTGTTGTAGGTAACTCCCCCTTTTTTCTCGTTTATGGAAGAGAAGCAATTCTGCCACCTCACATTCTTCTTCCTTCGCTACAGTTATCACAGAAAATCCAAGAAGAAGTTTGTCCCCTTTGGAAAATCGAATTAATGCTTTGATGAAGCTAGAAGAGGTAAGAGCCCAAGCTAAACGTAAGTTAGATCAGCATCAACTATTGGTTAAAAGCTGGTTCGATTCTAACTCTGCTTCTGATAGGAATTTTGAAGTAGGTGACCTCGTCTTGAAATGGGACAAACCACATGAGGGAAAGGGAGAGCACACGAAATTTCAAAACTTATGGCTTGGACCATTTTTAATTGCTGAAAAGTTGGGTCCCAGTGCTTTCTGATTGCAGAATCTTGAGGGACAGCTTGACACCTATCCGGTGAATGGCCAAGCCTTGAAAAGATACTTTGCTTGATGACAACCCTTGTATGATATGTACATATTTTGCTTTTGTTTGCTTGTTCTTTTGCTTTTGTTTTTCATTTTTCCTTTGAGTTTATCAGTTTGTGTTTTTGGAAATACACATACCTGTATACTGAGCTTTTCAGAAAAAGAAAACAAAAAATTCCTTCAATGAAATAACTACTAAGAAAAGTGTATGAACATCGATGGTATATTTCTGAAAGTTATATCTGTGATTGGAAAAAAGTTTGTTCTTTGAAAAAAGTTGACTGATTTCGATCTCTGAGTAAAGCTTGTCATGATCATCTATTATCTTTTTACACTATCTTTATTCCTTAAGGGAATGACTCAGAAGATGTCTCCCTGCCTTAGGAAGTTGTTTTTGTAAATGAAACATCTCTGGATCTTAATAAAGAACAGTTTTAAAATTTTTTTGATGAGGTCTGAAAAAATATGTTAAAATATCGTAGTTTTCAGCGTCAACCCGCTCGATCATATATCTTTAAAAAATTAAAAAATAAAAGAGCTGTGGGAAGTGCCTGTAAACCCGTCGGGATGCTGAACAGGTCCACTGGCAGCAGGTAAATGCATGCATGATGCCAAGACAACTTCACCGGGGTACTGAACAACCCTGCTGGAAGCGAAGCAATGTCGTGTTTATGAAAATTTGCAAATAAGAAACCTCTAGACCTTAAAATGTCCTTTATTATGATCCAAAACTTCTTGGCAGGATACAGATGTCAGAGTGGGTTAAATGGAAACCCTGTTGAGGCTATGGACGCCCGCTGGCAGCAGTGGCTCTATCAACAGTATTGGATATTTTACCTTTAATATCGTGACTCGTTGGTCTTAAGACTGTTATCTGTTTTCATCTTTTAAAAACAATGCTGGAATAATTGGTTAATGATGATGTTTATGTGATTTTCTAGTTGTTGTTTTTGAGTTGGAATTATCTTTGTTGTCCTAATATGAATTTGTTCTTTTGGAAAAGATAACTGCTTCTACCAGTGTGTCACCATTGTTGGCAGCCAATTCACATTTTTCCACTGTCCTTATAAGCTGCCTACACCGGTGTTTTGCAAACCTTAATTTTTCGATGCAATTCTCAAAAAAATGACACTTTTATTTTTGCACTATTTGCACACTTACCTTCGGTTTTTTTTTCACGATTGTAAGCGTGAAAACTTGGTCTTTCGAAGTCGCATTAAAATCATTATTGAATTGTCGTTATATGCCCACCCACGTTTACATTTTACTTATCATTATACAGTTGGAAAGACATTTTGATCTATACTCATTTCACATTCTTCGATTGATTGTGTAATTTTTTTTCATTGAGTTTGTGATACATTGTGGATTGGATTTTCATGTTATTTGATCAATCCACTTGGTGCATTGGTATACATAAAAACGTATTGGCACATTGGTTAAATTCTTGGTATGAATCGTTTTATACACCGCATGTCGCATAGTCAAACCCAGGATTTCCGAATCACCAAATACCCTCAACTTCCACACGTCCATATCCAAAGCCTTCCTAAGTCCTTGTAGAAGTGATTTGTACTCAGCAGTGTTATTAGTGCACTCAAACTCTAGCCGACAAGAAATGAAAGTCTTATTACCTGCAAGATCGATGAGTACACAACCCATGCCTGCTCCTTGTTTGGATTTGGATCCATCAATGTACAATGGCCATATGTGGGCTTCTTCAGTAGTGCTTAGCATACTTGGAAAATATGATGTATGAGTATAGGTCATAACTTATGATTGTTGCCCAGGATCAGTAATCGAAGAAATTTTGGTTACGAAATTACCAAAGAAGGTATTCATTCCCTACGTTTCAAATGAGTTTACAGATGTAACGAAAGGTTTATTTGGATCATTTAGATATGTTACAATATGCTTCAGATAACTTTTTCTGTTTATTCAGATTTTATTTGGTTGCCCATTTTTAGACAACCACAAATGAGACCAATCGATGGCAAAGTAACCATGTAGTTATTATGATTAGTCCCTTCTTAAAAAAATGACATAAACATCAGGGATATCCACATAGATAATGTCAATTATCTGATGAACCTTGGGATTGGAAGATAACCTAACCAGAAGATTCTTAATCTAACCAATTACCTTAACGTTTGTTTGATCTAGATGAATGATTTTGAGATCAAAAGGTTTAACTTTTTCATTAATTTTTTGACAAACAGATAGAGGCATCACATTTGACGATGCACCAGAATCAACCATACAATTATGTACATTCCTATTAAAAATTTCAAAGGTTAACAAAAAAGGTGGGACATTTTTTCGAGTGTTAACAATAGAATTCTGTTGATTTTTAGTTGTTATCCTTAAAACAATTTTATCTACATTTGATACATTTTTTTCCGCTAAATCCCTTTTATCTGGAAGTTCAAATGTTGTTTTAGTTGGGATTTGTTTGTTTGTATTTGAATCGATTTATGTTGATTTCTTGCTGCTAGAATTGTTGTTTTTACTATTTTCAGCGATACTTTGAAGCATTTTCTGCAAAATAAGGGGAAATTTAAAGAGCTCAAAAAAAGAAATATTAGCTCTCAGTTTTTTTAGATCTTCAATCAAATCATATTCTAAAAATGGGGCTGCTAAGATTTGTTTACTTTAAGCCTCCTTTGACTATTTTGGAAACATATTTTTATTCACTTCAGAAGGGGGTTTGTTTTGCGTTTTGCTTCTTATGTTGTAGGGGTGAATAGTTTCAAAATTTTCTTGAAACATACTATCCGAGAAGTGACCGAAGACATTGGGAGATGATTCCTATTCTTCCAATACTTCTTCCTCAACTATGTCTTCAGAACTTTTAGGAGGTGTAGAAGAAAACTATCATGTGCTTCTAATATGGTTTGCAAAGTGTACTGTAAACTTTCGAAATTTAGACCTTCTATGGTCGGGTTTGTTCGTTTGGGAGGAAAATATTTTATGAAAGGAGGTTTAAAAATTCCTTTGCTTGTTGATGCCTCCTCGACTGATCTCTTTAAGTCAACGACCTGATTGGACAATTTTTGGAAAGATTTCTGCAAGCTTTGTAAGTCTAAAGTTTCTGGTTGATTTTTAGTTTGAGGAGGCCTAGTAAGGATATCTATGTTCTTTTTAGAGGATGAAGTTGTTTCATCTTCACTATTAATATTGTCTTTTAAGATTAATATATCCTTTTCAATTTGGCTTGCCTCCTCGAAGGCTTATAACTATATGTTATTTTTAGACCTTTTGACCCATATGGCTATGTTATTGTGCAAGGCTTTAGCATAATATGCAACAATTAAACTTTTAGTGGGTATCGAATCTGCAGGGATTTTATTCTTTAAAGTAATAAATCTTTGGGCAAAGTCTTTCACTTTTTCCTTAGGATTCGTTTTTAGGCTGGAGAGTTCTATAACCAAGAATTCAGGAGATTTATCATTTCCAAATTTTTCCAAGAAACAAGTTTCAAACTTGTCCCAAGAGATGATGGTTTGGGGTTGTTGACAGAAATACCATGTGGAGGAATTTCCCTCAAAAGTATAAGGAAATAATCTGCATACTACATCCTCGTTCTCAACACTTCAGAGTCTAATGGCGAACATAAATTTTTTGATGTGATCTTTAGTGAATTGTTTGGAATCTGGATCAAATTTAGGTAACCATTTCTCCTGATGTTTTGGTAATGGGTGTTGAAGTCCAAGTACAACCACGACATCCTAATCCATCCAAGGTCTAGCAGGATTGTTCTTGTTTTCCATGGGATTTGGTGGTGTCAAAGGCTGAGATGGTTTTGATGAAGAACTGCCTTTTTCTGAACATTCACCTCCTTAAGAGGATGGAGACGAACCAAGTGGGGAAGGTGGGATATCAGATCCTTCAGCTCCAAGGGTAGTTGTTTCAGTAAGATTGGTAGTATTATCACATGAAGATTTTTGGAGTAGACCAATGCCTTGAAGTTGTTCTCGGATATCTGAGAAATATAGCGGTTGATTAAGTGGCCTACCAGGTTGTCTGATACGGGATAAGGCAAGGCACTATGATTTCTTATGAGTGACTCATGAAAAATTTCTTGGGTGTCGACCCCTTGAGGAACTGGTGTCATTGATTCAACAGGAATCTCATGGTTATCATTTCAGGTACTTATCGTTTCAAGTGTAATGTTTTTATTTTAGCGACTATGGGGTACGACAAGGGAGCGAGTGTGTGGGGGAGGATTCTTGCGACCTCCACGTGCCATCAATATAATTCAGGCCATCATTCTAGTGCCATTTTTTGACGAGCATAAGTGACACACCATCAACTAGAAAGATAGATACAGACCGAGGTTGTCTAATTAATCCAAGCCATTTGGTATGATCTATCCTGATGGGTTTAATGGCTCCGTTACCCAACTAGGGTCCTAAAATAGAGAAAATAAATAAACTACTCTAAAGCTATAACTATAATACTATGTACATGAATATAATTATTTACAAGTGTTTAAAACATAAATATGAATATGTGAATATGAACAGGCTATTTATAAATTCCAAGTTTTGGTGGATGTCTTGCGATATCAAAGTTTTTGTAATTGTTTATGAAATAGATAAAGAAAGAACATAATTTTTATATTTTTTGTTTAATATTTTAAAATCTAAGAACTCAAAAAATACTAATAAAAGATAATATGAAACAAGAACAAAATAATAGTCACAACCAATTTAAACTGTCTTATTTCACTAATAAACTAATAATGGAAATTGAATGCAAATAACACTAAGCTGAGATCAGTCTCATACWGTGTCGATATCCATGTGCAATCCAAACTTCCATCTRTCTTTCCTATGAGATAAATMTGTAACAGGMTTGTGCTAACATCTCCAGAATAAAMTCAAGGTGTTTTTGGGAGAAAGGATATAAGAACAGAGTAATAAACATATAGATCSAGTGACCTTATAATGATGAATGTTTACAATAWAAGAAATTTTAATTTGAAGCATTCATATTGTTATCACTCCAAKAAACTCCTTAGGGTTGTAGGCTAAGGATGCTTGGTAACTTAGAAATAATGGTTTTTRTGTGTTTGGRACAATGGGSTCTTTAATGATTTATGTAAGAAACAACTCATCACACATCTAAAGATACAATTCTTTCAGTAAACAATAATCAGATCAAATAATTGAAAGAGAGGATGGAGAACACTATTCTTGATTTCCCAATACAAGTGAAAGTAGGGCTTAATAMAAGACAACAAGGAATCCTTTAATTTCAAGTCTATGATCTCAATAAAGAGATAACAGTCTTTATGAACTAAAATAAACTRAAAGCAAAGTACAGAAAATGAAAGATGGACAATTCTGATATTGCAAACGAAAGGAAACTGAACTTTATTTCTGCAAAAGAGTCTATACAGTGGCATAAAATATCTCCCAGTTTGAACCCTTATCTCATATAAAAAATAGGCATTTATAGCCTCTTACAATCTGTTTTACAGATCCTAAAAACATGGATCTGTATTAAATAAAAGAAATTCAAATGTATCTAAACAAATTGATAATAAAAGTTCAACAACTAAACTATCATTCGGATTGTTTCCAATCTCAAAAATTCGCCATCTATATCCTTTAGCTCCTGGGATCTGCGATGTAATGAAACATGGCAGTACATCTGTCTTGACATATGGATTTATCCAACGTTCATGGTCGATTTTTGAGGAAGTTGTTTTGCATGTGGTTCCCAAAATTCTCTCGAACCTCTGATGCTGAGTCCTTTACATGCGATCTGATAGTCCCTTGATACTCTGGAACTCCTTCATAACCTATGAGAAATGACCTGTTCTTTTCTTGGCTTCAAAAATTGCTTTTCCAGCTTTCAACAGCTAACTCATTTTATATTTCGTTGGTTAGCTGGTGAAAGTGTTGCCTTTCACCAGCTAACGATTCATAAAATATTGATTTGTGCTGGTGAAAGCCCTGAATGCGCCCAAAACGAGTTTTCACCTTCAAAATTGTGATTCCATCAAAAATCAGTGTGTCTCTGATTTCTCACCTTGCATATTAACAACAACTTGAGCAAGTACCCTCAAATCTGGATGGGGTTTTTGCTTTTGTTTTTTCTTCAATCTTCTTATCTGCCTTTTAAGGCATTTGGCAAGCCACCACAAACTATTGTACTCCTTGGTGAGTTTCTTCTTTCTTTTCTTCTCTTTAACACTTTCCCGAGCCAATCTCTCAAACACAGCATTGGTTTTAGCGAAGTTATCAGACAACTTCTTATACCTTTCTTTGATTACCCGTTCCAAAACCTCTTGCTGAGCGATTACCTCTTTCAGATGCTTGATTTTTTGAGACTTACTTGACTTGGAGATTTTTGATGTTTCTCCTTCCTCTGTAAGAGTGAAGGTCTCATAGTTTTGTGCACACTCAGTTGACTGCTCAGGACTCTTGGTGATAGGGCATTGATCTTGTTGCTCTGATTATTAATATGTATAGGAGAAGTTTAATATATTGGTTCTCTTCTCTGCAAGCTGCTCTGTGGGCTGTTCTATAGTGGTCTCAAAACTTAACCTTTTCTTCGACCTGTGGGGCTTCACTCCAGAAATTCTGTCTTCTGGAGGTCCTGGCAGGGTCCTCCTCTTCCTTGAACTACTTTGAGGAGTCAACTATTTCTTTGAACCTTTCCTCTGTTCATTTGCAGGCTGAGTCTATGTTTTAAAACCCTCCTAGAATAGAAAATGCTCCCAAATCCTTCCCTATTGTTTTAATTCCTCCAGAATGATCAATTTAATGAGGCCGAAGTGGCACAGAGTATTCTTCATGCTCAAAGGTTTAGCCCTAATCTTCTTGCAAACCTTAGTTAAACTCTTATGTATGAAAAAAGGTAAATTGAGGAGAGTCTTGCCTGTGAAATGGTCCAGGAGTTTAAAGTGATACATCATGAGTTTGTCATACCTACCCTCCAAGGTAATGTAGAGTTGGATGCCCTTAAACAGCTCCTACCATTCCTCCTCTAGATAAGAAATTGGCATACCCTTTTTCCATGCGTTGTGCCTGAACTCTTCTTTCAAATAAGCTCTGAAATTCAAATTTTTAGGGACAGTGGTTTTGAACCAACTCTGGTCTGTTCTTGGTAGGCTGGTTGCTGCAACAATGACAGCTTCATCTACTATGATTTCCAAGGACCCAACACGAGCCTTATTCCCATCGAACGTTTTGGCAAAAGCTTCTGTTGTAGACTGGTGGCAACCATTTTGCAACCTCTCAACGAATTCAATACACCCTGCATCTGAGAAATGTTTCTGGACTTCTGGATGTGTTTGTAGAAACAATAGGTTGTCTATCTCTTTTCTGAGTAGAGAACCACTACGTCTCCTCGCCATTCTGTCACCCAAAATCCCAAACGATTTTGCATATATGACTCAGGAAATTGGTATTCGGGCCGAGGTCTTGCGTTGTTTGAAGCACTCGGGAGTCAGCTCTGTTTTTTAGCATTAGAAACTTATCAAACATTCGTGAGCGATGCGTGATATGGAAGAAATAATCTGATTTGGTGTTATCATCCCGACAGTAAAGCTTCTCTACCTGCGCCACTGAATTTGAACTTGCCATCCCTGATGCCATTATTGTGAAGCATGAGTTTCTGAGCCGGATCCGAGATATAATCCGATTGGGACGTGGAACTCGAGTTTAAATGATTACCCACTTTCACTAGTGCATACTTCTGATCACATGGTATGAGTTGATCACATCATGATTTGATTTTGAAACGTGGATAAACGCACGTGATTCCCGCTTTCTCCAACCAACGACCCGTGGAAAACACCCCTCAGCTGTAGAAACTTACCGCTTTCATCAGCACACGATCCCGCAAGAACTGCTCCTTAGCTATTGAAAGTCTTCACATTCACCAGCACACCACCCCATGAGAATTTATCCTTGGCTGTTGAAAGTCTTCACTTTCACCAGCGCATGACCTGCGACAATGCTTCTTTGGATGTTTTGAAAATCAACACTTTCACCAACGCACAGACCTATGATAGATGCTCTTTTTCTATTGCAAGTCACCACTTTCACCAGCTAACATTCACCTTTTGGACACACGTTAGCTGTTGAAAGAAAATTATGAAAAATTTGAAAAGAAGATTGTTATGGGTCATCTCATTTCTAAGACCAAAAACCAAAACCTAAGTTTTGCAACTAGAAAAACTCAAACATGAATTGAGTATACTACCAATAGCCATGCTATCCATCAAAAAATGCGACCAAAGGGATGGGTACATTTTGGGAGCTAACATTTGGCTCCAACTGGGATGGGCATCTCCCTGTGAGGTGACTAAGAACCTAGCTAGACTCAGTAGCCTTATTACAACTTGAAACAGAAATTTGAAAAATAGTTTGCTAGTACCATTGGGCATGGATTTATTTGAATGACTGAAATAAAGAAAACAGAACTGGAAAAGAAAATATGTACAAGTAGAATAGGGCTTCAAAGGAAGCCTTATGATAAATAGATCTTCAGAAAGCGCTCGTTGAAAGGGCCACCTACTACTGCCTCGCCTGAAAGAGTTTCGAGAACAAAGGTGTTGTTCTGCTACACTTCTCTTATGACAAAAGGACCTGTCCAGAGAGCCTCAAATTTTTCATGTTTCCCCTTCTCGTGCCTTGTTGCATCCCACTTTAAAACTAAATCCCCTATTTTGAAGACATCTGATTTGACTTTCTTGTCGAAAGTTTCTTTGATTCTTTCTTGATGCAATTCTATTTTTTCCAAGAGCTACTCTCTTTCTTGTTGTAGTTCTACCAAGTTATGAATTCTCCTGGTCAAATCACTTGGTTCAAAATCAGTTTCTTGTAATAATTTTGCAACCGGAAATGCAAGTTGAACAAAAAATATGGCCTCGGTACCATGTACCAACTTGAAAGGAGATGTACCAATTGATTTCTTACATGTAACCCTGTCAGCCCACAAGGAAAACTTCAGTTTGGAATCCCAACCTCTGTCATTTTGTTCAAGCATCTTCTTTATGATCCTAACTAAACTCTTGTTGGATGACTCAACTAAGCCATTCCCTTGCGGATAGTAGGCTATGGAATGTACCAGCTGAATTCCCAATTCTTCACACATTTTCACAAAGTGTTTATCTTTGAATGCAGCAGCGTTATCAGTGACCAATCTCTTGGGACATCCAAATCTAGCAAATATGTTTTCTTGCAGAAACTTTATGATGACAGTATGATTGGCGTTCCGAGTGGGAATAGCCTCAATCCACTTTGTAAAGTAATCGGTGGCAACCAGGATCCACCGGTGATGACCACTAGAAGGCGGATGAATTTCACCTATGAAGTCCATGCCCCACTGTTGGAAAGGCCCTGTGACCACTATAGGTTTGAGGGGAAGATACTTCAGCTGTTGTTTACCTTCGAATCTCTGACACTTGTCACAAGTTTTCACAAACTTATACACATCTGAAAATAAGGATGGCCAGTAGTAACCAGATCTTAATATTTTATGTGCGGTGGTTTTCCAATAGTGATGTCCTCCACATTCAATATTATGCAATTCAATCATGACCTTAGCTGCTTCTTCCTGATTTACACACCTCAAAAATAAACCTATGGGGTTTTTCCAGAACAACAAGCTGTCATTGATGCAGAAATTTATGGCATTGAGTTTTAAAGCCTTTCTTTGAGTTTTTGTCAAATCTGATGGGACTGATAAAGTTTGAAGAAACTGAATAATGTGATTGTACCATTTGCAATTAGATAAGTGAGCTGAGACCTACATTTTCTCACCTTCTTTATCCTCTGAAGACTGATCATTTTCTGCATTAATACTCATCAAATTTATTTCAAGAAGCCTGCAATTTTCCTCTGCCAGAAGTTTAGCAAGGCCCTGACCCTTAACAAGTTTTGCTAGTTTGACTTCAACATCGAATTCAATCAATCTTGCTATCCACTTACTCCTTTTTCCATCAATGTCGGGTTGGACAAGAACATCTTTAACTGAACTAGAGGGAACAAAAGCTATTACCTTTGCCTGAAGAATGTAGACCCTGAAAGATTTTAGTGACTTGACAAGTGCATATGCTTGTTTCTCCAACAATTCATACTTTACTTATGCGTCCCTCAAGACATTACTGAAGAATTAAACCGGTTTCTCTTGATCATCAACATTCTTCTGCAAGAGTACCGCTGCAATTGTATCACTGGAAGCAAATGAAAAAATGTAAAATACCTTGGAGAAATCGGGGCTGATCAAAACAGGGGCTGTTGTGATGGCTTCCTTGATGGCATTGAATGAATGTTTGGCTTCTTCAGTCCACTTTACCTTAGAGTCCTTCCTCAACATAGCAGTGATATGCTTTGTGAGTTCAAAAAAATTCACTATAAACCTTATGACAAAGTTAATAGTCCTAAGGAAAGACTGAATGTCCTTCTTTGATCTAGGAAGAGACAGATTTTTAATTGCTTTTACCCTATTTGGTTCAATATTAACCCCATTAGCTGAAACAATATGCCCAAGTAATTTCCCCTCCTTAAGTGAAAAATTTGATTATTTCGGATTAAGAGAGATGCCATACCTTCGACATTTCAGAAATGTCCTTCTTAAGTGATGCAAATGAAGTTCATGGCTGCTTGAGAAAACAGTGATATCATCAAGATAAATCAGGACAAATTTATCTTTCTCTCCAACGAAAGAAATGTCCATTTCCCTTTGGAATGTCGCTCCTACATTCATCAATCCAAAGGGCATCTTCTCATACATAAATGTACCCCATGGAGTGGTAAAAGCAGTCGTTTCCTTGTCTTTCGGATGGACAACAATCTGGTTGTATCCGGAAAACCGATCAATAAAAGACATCACCTTTGATCCTGACACCTTCTGCAGAATATGCTCCATTTTAGGAAGAGGGTAATTGTCCTTCCTAGAGAACTTATTCAAATTTCTGAAGTCAACGCAGAGTCTGATCTCCCCATTCTTCTTCCTAACCGACATAAGATTTGCAATCCATTCTGAATACCTGAGAGGAATGATAATGCGGGCATCCAACAGTTTCTTAATTTCCCTCTCCATTGTAGGCAGCAACAAAGGGTTGAATGATCTAAGATTCTGCCTAAATGGTTTGGTGTCTTTATTCAAGGGAATCTTATGCTGAATCACTTCTATGTCAAAATTCTTCAAGTCATCATACTGCCAAGCAAAGATGTCTGCAAATTCCTTTAGCAATTCTCCATATCAGCCCTTTGTTTTTTATTCAAATGTGAGGCCAAGTTGACATGTTTAGGATCTTTCTCACTAGCCACATTATACTACAAAACATTTGAATCTTTTTCCCCACTTTGCAATTTGACAGCCACATCATTGTTATCGAACAACCTTTCCAACGGGACCGAACCTTTAGGAATTCTGTTGGTAGACAGCTGGACTATTTCATGTGCTGCGATTTTTCTTTTGAACTTTGGATCCTCGACTTCATGGTCATGTTCATTCTCCTGATCAATATGCAGATGTGCAAACTCATCTATCACTGCAAGGAATCTAGTGAGTTCAGCATCGTCTTCGAAAACCTTCCAAAATTTTACATTATCAGGGAGAGAGGGCCTATATTTAACTTGAATTTCATAAGTTAATTTATGAGGCAGAGGGGGTATGAATTCACAAGCAGACACAGCCAATGAATCAACCAATTCATTCATTTCTCTAGGTACAAATGAAATCTTAAAATCTGCAAAATCGCGAATTGCCTTCAACACTTCATCTCGGTATGCCTTCAGCCTGACATGGTTTGCTTGAAAGGACTTATTCACCTGTTGGATAATCAAATCTGCATCTCTGAACACCTGCAATTTTTTAATGCCTCTCTCTTTTGTTTCATTCATCCCCAAGAGTAGTGCCCCATACTCAGCAATGTTATTAGTCACTTTAAAATCGAGTTTAAAGGACAAGTTAGAAGTTTTCTTAGAAGGAGAAATGAATACCACTCCTGCTCCAACCGACTCCTTAGTGCAAGCATCGTCAAAGAACATGGTCCAAAGGTCTTCTTCTACTGTTTTTGTGGGCTGAACTTTGATCTGATCTGTAGGCTTTCTAAGCAACAATGAATCAAGCAGTGAATCATCAATTTGCAAAATACAAGATCCCATACCTGTGTCAACCGAATAGATAGGATGATTGGATGGATTTTTCTCGTCACTGATTACATATGCCAACTGAGATTCCCTGTAAATTCTTCTGTTCACCCCTCTGAAAACAAGGATAGTAGCGTAGGAGAGATCCATTTGAAGAGTGCCACCTAGTCTCTTCATCCACGATCTTGATAGTAGACATCCAAATTTAGGGGGTATGTCAGCCACCACTATATCCATCACCATTGTCGTCATTGATTCTTGGGTCAAGGTTACAGCCAAATATTTAATCATCCCAAGACATTTGACTTTTTGAGAATCAAAGGAGAAAAGGTCATGATAAGACTTGGTGATCTCCAGCCCAAGCTCAGCCATGATAGCCTTTGGCATCAAATTGTGCGAAGCACCAGAGTCCAACAAACAATTATGCAGTGTTTTCTCATGAATATTTAAAGAGATGTAAAAGGGAGGACAATTGTCATCTTTGTCTTCTATCATTTGGCCTAGAGTGATGGTTGGATTATCATCATAAATGTTGAGGATATTAGCAGAAAGAGATACAGATTGGGGATCTAGAGTTTTGAGGATATCCCTTTTAAACATTTCATTTTTCATCAGCTCAACTAGAGGAATAGGAATCTTAATCTTTTGTATTTCATCCTCAAAATTAAAAGAATATGGAACCTTATCAGCAGCTTTATCAGAAACCTTTACCTGATTTGAAGGGGCTTCCTGATTTCTTTGTTGTTCGACAAGAGGCTGACTTTTTGGAGTTTGATGGTTGACATGAGCAGCAGTCTTTTTGGGAGAAGATGATGCTTTCACCTTTGAAGAATTTGTTGGCTGATCTTCTGATGTCTAATATTTTTTCTTAACAGGGGCAACAGTCTTTTTAGGAGAGGCTGATGCATCTTGTTGAGCAAAATTAGATTTAGATTGGAGATTATATCTATTCTTATCTTCTGCTATGAAAATTCCATCACCAAGAAGATCATCCTCTGTCTGTTCAGTCATTAATGATTCCTCATAATCTTGTTGTGTTAGATAAGACTTCCCTGTCTCTTCTCCAACACAATGAATGTCACCTTCTCCATCTTCTTGATCTTCACCATTGTCTTCGTCCATCACAACATTTTGTAGAGGGACCTTTATCCTCTGATCTTCATTAGAATTCTTTTCTCTTTGCAGGATCTGAGTTGGCTGATTATTCCTTTTGAAGTTATTTGGATTTTGGTTCGGATTTATGCCTGCAGAGTCATAAGTGCTTCTTCCCTTCACAGGCTATTTATTTTCGATCTTGAGCTTAGATATCTCAAAGGTTAGAGACTCTAGCATCTTGGCCATTTTATCAAGTTTTGGATCAGCATTTGATGAAGATGAGGCCTCATTCTTTGGTCTTCTCCTATCAGAATCTCCTTTGCGCTTATGGGAGGCTAGAATATTTGATTCTACCTCAAGAGCAGCATCTTGCATGAGAGATAATGATGGTGACCTCCTCTCTCTCAACAGCAAACAGAAATCTGAGTCAAAAGAATCAGAATATGTGATCTTGGCAGAAGAATCTGAAGGTTTTATCTCAGCTGGTATTTTGCCATACATCCGGTTAAATCTCTTAGTGAAATCAGAGACTGACTCACTACTTTGTTTCCTCAGATTTCCGAATTTTGTGATGTAGTAGACAAAATCTCTTATGTCACCCCAATGTTTCAAAAATGTCTCATCTAATTGCTCGATTCTAGCTATGGAACCAGCAGGGAGTTCTTTGAACCATTTCCTAGCATGGCCATCTAGGCTTTGGACAAAGACTCGTGTCCAAACATCTTCTTCTTCAATATTAAGGTTCTCTGCATAACTGT
>JZKD02S1685913.1:31725-54244 GCA_000966675.3 Picea glauca
TTCAACATATGGTTCATGTCGAGTGAACCCTCACCCTTTGCTTGTACCCCTCCCCGTGCTTCTCCAGCAGGAGGCAATCACACTAGCACTAAGATCACTCATCATGACCCCTTATGTTGAAAGTCTTCACTTTCACCAGTGCGCCACCCCATGAGAATTTATCCTTAGCTGTTGAAAGTCTTCACTTTCAACGGCGCACAACCCGCGACAATGCTTCTTTGGATGTTTTAAAAATCAACACTTTCACCAGCGCATGGACCTATGATAGATGCTCCTTTGCTACTGCAAGTCGCCACTTTCACCAGCTAACCCTCACCTTTTGGACACACATTAGTTGTTGAAAGCAAATTATGAAAATTTTGAAAACAAGACTGTTATGGGTCATCTCATTTCTAAGACCAAAACCCAAAACCTAAGTTTTGCAACTAGAAAAACTCAAACATGAATTGAGGATACTACCAATAGCCATGCTATCCATCACAAAATGTGACCAAAGGGATGGGTACATTTTGGGAGCTAACACATATGATACATCAACTTAATATCAAGCATAAATAAATGATATTAAACTGAAATAACGATCATAGATATAATATATGAAACAACAAGTTATAGAGAAAATTTAAAGCACTGAATAAAACAAAATATTATATGCTAATGAGACTAAAGTTGTATAAGATTTTAATAATCCATAATATAAGAGGCAAAACCTAAATGAAATAGTGTCACGCTGGTCTAAAGCCGAAATGTGAACAACTTGTCCATATAATCTTGGGAATTACATGTCCATAATGCGTTCCAATCCAAGATCCCTTCACTAACAAAAGTGAATAGTATTTAAAGTAACCCAGGATCCAAATACTCATATCTCACAGGATAGAATTGAATCTCTCAAAATCAAGTAATATTACAAAAATAGTGGATTGGAAACCACTCATACCAGAGTTGGTTTATTCAAAATTAAATCAAATTTTTTATAAAACATAAAGAAGGAGAAACTACTAATCCTTTAAGTATATAATGGAAAATATTTCTTCCAAGTAATCAACAATAGAATCTCCCATTTCCCGAGAATAGAAAAACCAATTTTCTATATTAGAAAAAAAAATTTGCTAATTACTAATTATTATTATTAAAAGGACTAGCTACAAAAATCAAAGATTTTGTAGCCAGTCTTAATTTTAGTAAATGAAATAAAAAATTCAAATCTACTTATTTCGAATTATATTACATAAATCAATGAAATGAAAATAAAATGTTTTACCATTAAAAATCATCTAGAGAGGGATCAATCAGTTCAGAGTTTATAATTGCTTTGACACTGGTCGTATTATTAATGACTATATTTCCATATCTCTTGATTTGTTTCTTCTTCATTTCTGCATGTGCCTTGAGATCAAGGTTTTCTTCCTTCAACATATCATTCTGAGAATTCAAATTTTTAATTCGGACCTGTAAGAGAGGAATGTTGGTATAGTAATGCTCAACCCAATCAAGAAAACCATCTCAATGTACACGAGAGGGACAAATCGATGAGGGACACAATCGACCAAGGGTGCTTCAGTCTTACCTGTTGTTTTCTTTAGATCTTGCCCAATAACCAAGAATCCTTCTTTACCCTTAAGGCATGGTGCTAAAGTTGTCATGAAATCATATGGTTTAGAATGAATGATAACCTCCCTCCTGGAACCTTGAATTTTTGGATCTTCCCGAGAAAAAAAATCCTCTATCTCATGATTTGAACTCTCATCAATCTCGATCGGATCGATCGAGCTCAGATGCATATCCTTTCAGTTATTTATTTTTCTAGATATTAGGCAACCAACCTTCTTGTTCGTGAAACCCAAATCTATGCACTATTTTTTTGTTCCTTTACAGAGTTTCTTGACATCAGACTTAACATTAATCCTCAAACTAACATCGTTTACAGGCACAAGAGAATCATTTCCCTTCAATTAATTAGTCACTTGAGAATCATTTCCCTTCAATTAATCAGTCACTTGTTCTTGAGATCTTGCAGGTGAAAACCTAAATGTTGATCCTTTATCTAGAGGGGTTTTATCAGTAAAATATGGTCCATTAATTGAATTAACGAACAGGTTTTCAAACACTGTCTTATATGAGTCAGGGTTTGCAATTAAAAGAGGGTTTTCTATAGGATCATCTTGGGCGAAGACATTCCTCATCAAAAAGGTCTCCCAACTGTCACCTATGTTCAACATATGATACATCAATAAGATTTTAACCAATCCATGGTGGAATAGGCTTGAATTGATACCTTGTCATTTGTATCACCTGGACATCTTGTAGAGACTCATCAATAAGTAAAAGGGTATATCTAAATTGAATCCTATGAAATTCATAATAAAATGGACATGGTATAGAAATACCAGCCCGTATCGACCTTCGCATGTAACAAATTTCTTCAGAATTGACAATAAACTATGTCATCTAGGTTTTAACAGAGTGATAGGAATACCTTTTATACAACAAGTAGTTTTACGGGAGGTCATGAACAAGTTACACGAGACTTCTTCTATCCTAGTGTTTTTAAACCATATCTCGGTCTTTGATGGGATCCTTGTTTCTTTGTTGATGAAATCTTCTTTCAATTCTAATTGTATGTCTCCTTTCTTAGCTCTGAACCTGTCAAAGGTTTGTGTGGAAGCTTCTTCTACCTGGATATTATAACCCTCAAATTTATTGAGGAATATATCCCAGCCATGATCCTTTAGGTCCTCAATAGCATCGCCATGGGATAGTAAGGCTTGGCATCCGTTCATCTCTATGTGAATGACTGGTGCCATGACCACTGTAACAAGGATGCAACATAGATCACTTAGAATAATTTTAGGTTCCAATCGTGCGAGAAACAGAAACACTTTTGAACGGAGAGTGGAAACATGAAAATAACAAAGCCTGTGGGTTATCATAATTCTGATAGTGAGAATGAAAACCACATAGCTCATTGTATTCCTTACCATCTCTCGTGATGAGTGCCAAAAAATACAGAGTACAAAACCCTATGCAGATAATGAATAGCTTCATTAATGCTTTGAGCCAGCAAGGTAAGGTGAAAACGCAAGTACAACAGGTATGTACTCATTGGTATGAATGTTGATACGACCATTGAAGTCATGAGAAGAATATAAAAAATTAACCAAGGCTCTTCATGTATCAAAACAATTCGACAATGAACTATCAAACCATTGAATTCATAACAATCATATTAAAACAACAAATTGATAATGGATTAATCAACCATTTCATAAGATTTGAATTTCAATTATATATGGATGGATTTTTAAAATATATTTCTAAGGCACAAAATTACTAAACCAAACCAAGTTTTATCTTTAATTCATGCTTATAGTCATGAATTAAAAATAAAACAAACGAAAATGAAAGAAAATAAAAATTTAATAAGGTAAGCTTTAATCCAACAATCATTTCAAAACTCAGAAAAATGTTTACAAATTTGAGGTGATGGAAGCTATGTAAAAGTGTAATATCTTTTGATCGTGTTAAATACCAAAAATCATGTGTGATTTCCAACACACCCTTGATCACGGAGGTGCATCTTGAATGGTATGTCGCATGAATAAAACTCGAGTCAACAGATCTAGGTGACCTAGAAAACCTTGAAAGAATAATTATAACCTTGAAAATATTTAGACCTTGCCAGATTTAAATAATTAATTAAAGAATGAATTTATTAATTATAAATCCCAATAAATGTCTAAGCCTATCAAAAAAAAAAAAAATCCCAAGTCTAATCTTTTGTAAGGAGACTAAACTAAATTATTAATTAAATTAAAAAGGAATGAGGTAAATCAATTTAAGAATTAAGAAAAGTGAAATAAATCTAAAGATTTTATTTAATACACATGTGTGCAATAAAATACCAAAATGGAATTTTAAAATAAGAAAGGAATAAAGCATGAGATAGTAGGTGTACACATAGAATGGTATCTACAGTCTAGCAACCATTAGTCTAACTAGAACAAGAGTTCTATTTTAACTCTAACTCAAATTTAGTAAGGAATCAATCATTAAATGAGAATATGGGGAATAAAGAGATAACTAAGAGTGATTTAAGGAGCGCATTTGGGAAATGTCAGGGAAATTGAATTTTAATTAAAATAAAATATGTAGTTACTTGTGAAACTTGGGGAGACAGTGACAAGTGTGAGGGGGGGTAATTCTATTTTATTGAATTAAAACGGAAATTGATTGTGCATGTGGGGATGTGTCAATAAGTAAATTCCTATAAAGTAAATGGTCTAGATGGGAAAGGGATCACATTGGTTATGGGTAAAGTTATGTTTCCAAAATCATTTTGACTAGTTTTACTTGTGAGAGTTGGGATACTAAGCTTGAGAGAGAGAAAGAGAGAGAGAGAGAGAGAGAGAAGTGGCTTTACCTTGTGAGGCAAGATTAGAGCTAGACCATTTCTGGTTATGTGTGTGTGGACCCTTTGTGGCTCGGGGGGCTAAGGGGGAAGAAGATTACCCCTAGAATTGGCTGGAAGGTACCGATAAAGTCTCAATGATTAGAAAGTGGGAGGTCAAAAGGAACACCAGTTTCCGAAGATCATCTCCAAGTCCATCTTCGTCATCAGTTACATTATTTTATCAAATTTTTAGTTGCATTTGGATTTAAATTTATATAATCGATTTTTTATATTGTGTAAACTGTGTGAAATTAAAAGATCAAAGAGAAAATCTACTCGATGTTTTTATAAATTCTGGAAGGGGATTTCTGATATTCACGACCATTGCAATTTTCTGAATAAGTAATCAAACTTCTTGATTAAGTTGTTTTCTCTTCTCCCAACCCATGTTTGTTTTCTACATGCTTTATGTTACCCATGAAATGCATATAAATAAATGTATGCATGTTAGTTGGTAGGTTTATATACAAGATACAATTATTTAATCGTTGTCTTGGTTGCATGTTGAAATTTTAATATTGTCTTGACGACTAGCCAACAAATGAAGTTGTAGTTGCATACTTACACTATGTAATAGTTGAATTTTTCTAGAAATTGAATTTGCAGTGTCTATAAAATTTGAACTAAATTCCATATGATTCTTTCCACAAATACAAACCCGAATTTATTCTTTGGCGTAGTCTAAATTTAGTTCAAATTTTAGTAGTTTTATACTTTCATTGTGTAATACAAAAGAAGTTCCACAGTAGTTGGCTAAGTAGCTCTCAGGTTTCTGAACCTCACAACAATCCTAATTTCCATCTCTCTTCCCCCCTCAGCCTACACAACCCCAAGAAATGAACACCTTTCTCTGCCATGTAGTCCTTGAGTTTGTTCCATTTCTCTCCAGGGCTCCAATGCTACTCGTCAGGAAATATTCCTACTGGAAATTCCAAGGGCTCTCAGTTGTGGATAGTTCCATTCGAACTGCCATCAAGTTCATGCACACAGGCATCCATTCCCTTCGGTAATGATCAGTAAATCATTACAACCATTCAACGATGGCTCTCCTTTTCTTGCCATTTGTTTCCATGCTTAGCCCAAGACCACACAAACTAGTAGTAGTGAGTGACAAGGAAGAATAACAAGAAAACCAATGAGAATATGACAAACTAAGGTAATAACGAACCCAAAACAACCCCCAAGGGATGTTTAAATAATTACATGAATACAAGATCCACATGGCCTCCCTCCCAAGAAGCTCATGTAACCCCCTCTTCTACATAAAATCAATTATGGGTAAATAAAAAAATAATAAAAAGACTCAGCCCCTCAATCCCCCTCTCTTGTGGAATCATATCCCCCTATCTCTTTTGTCCTTGTCGGTCTTGCAACTAGCGATGTATTTTATTAATGTATAGGAAGTGTTACATTTCCTAGGCACTCTTTCCCCTTTTCAACTTTATTGGCTCACCAACTAAGTCATATTTAAATAATACATTATAGTTTATAAGGGTTAGAACTAATATTTTATACTATTGGTTGACCTTACCCAAGATTTTTGAATTCTCCCTTGTCGCTTGCATTTTTTTCTAGTCAGATTTATAATTTTTTTTTTAGAAAAATAAACTTTTTACCTAGCAAATTTCATAGTTCAAGATTCATGTGAATTTTGTTGATGGATGATGTTGGAATTGTTATGAAATTTGAATTTCAAGCCAGTTTACTTATCAATACCATATCCATAAACTCTGGGATTATGAGAAGACAAATGGAGATTAGTTACAATGATCTTTTCCTTCCTTGTAATTTTAAAAATTGATTAAGCCATATGTCGATCTAAAATCTGCGTTAATTGCCCTAGAATCATTGGCCTTCATGGTAATCCTTGGAAGAGGTTATTGTTGTTTTTTTTTTCTTTGTATTCCATGAGTTTAGAGGACAAACACCTATCTAGGTTGCAATAAATCTAACATCTCTTAAATGTAAGTCTCAGTTCTGGTTGTTTAAACCTTGAACGTTGTCCTTCTTTTCATAATTGATTGGATGGTTGAATGATGTTTCTTTTTTCTGTGATTTGTTGAAGTTCCTTGTATCGTCATGAGACAACCCAAAAGTATGGATGCACCAATGTCATACCTTTCTAATACTGAGCTTGAATTTTCGAGTATTGTTGAGACTGGTGCAAATTCCCAGTCCTTTGTTATCCTCTTAACTTTCCTTTTTATAGATATGTTAAGCAGTTGGGATCATTACCATTGATTTTATGTTTTGATTTAACATTTAAATTCAAGTATAAAGTATAACTTATGATATTTTTTGTATAACGCTTAACAAGGTTAATCCTCTTAATTCTTGGATTGGTGATGTTTGATTGAATTCCAAACTTAGTTATTTTATGATGTTACCTCTGGTAGTAATATTTGGATGTTAAAGTTAGATTGAGTCCTTATATATGAATTAAATGATATTGGGTTTCCCTAAATTCCCTTCATTGGAACTGTATTTACTTGGGTTCTTTTGTTATTGGGCACTCCTTTAATTCCTTAATTAGAATTTAGGTCAACTCTGAGTTCTTCGTTAATGTTAAGTATGACTTGATCTTAAAAAATATATATATCCTTATGTGGGGATATGTAGGTTAGCATGTGAATTATTTTACTTGGGCTATGTGTTGATCTTATTTAAGTTACATTATTAGATGTGTAAGGTAGCATTAAAAATTTTATGTGTTTTCTTAAGAAGATTTGATCTTCTTATGGTTTCTTATGAACGAATGTGTAAATTAGCATTTGAATTTCTTATATATCCTTAAATAATATAATCCACAACATAAAAGAAAACCTAATTGAGATATATGTAGATTTTATTTGTTACAGAACATAAAACACATGATAGTGATGCTTCACCTCAATAAAAATGATTTGGTGAATTTTTATTGATGTTAGAGTAGATTTCTACCTGTCACAAGGAATGCACCTATTCCCTCATATTTTTAATTAATTCTTATATACTTTTCCCTTGCTTAACTTACTTGAATTTGATTCATTTATTGAATAAGAAAAGTAGATATTCTCTTGCACTATGAATAATTGATGGTTAATATGGTTGCTTAATCTAGTTGAATTTCGTCATGTGATTCGGAGAAGAACAAGTCATTGAGAAGGAGCAGGTTATTGTGGGAGATGTGGTTGGTTTGATGAGGTCCTTTCAGAGGATGTCATATGTCTTGATTAACCGACTAGATAGAGATGAGTCTAGAGCATTAGTACCCAATGAGGGTTCACAATGCGCTCCATATGGAAGTGGTAGCATTCATGGAGAACTCGAGAAGGTGAAGTTTCCTGAGTTCATGGGTGCCACGGATGGCTCAGCCACTAAGGCATGGTTGGAGAACATGGATATTTTCCTTTCCCTTCATGACTACACCTCCAACATGAAGGCCCACAAAGAAGTCTTTCGAATTCAGAGGAGTGATCTTCTATGGTGGAAGAGGATACTACCTCAACTTAATGTTGTTGTCAAAGATGTGTCATGGGAATTGTTCAAGGAGCGATTCTGGGAGAGGTTTTTTTCAGAGGAATTCATGAAGAACCAACTCAGTGAGTTCAATGCCTTATGACAGGGTGGTTGTACATAGCTAGGCCATATTCATGGATTTTCTTAGGTATGATCCACATCTAAACACAAAGAAGCTAAAGCTCAACAAGTTTGTATTGGGCCTTAAATTCAAAATTCGTGCGAAGGTGAGGATCCTATTGCCTCAAACATTGCATGATGCAGTCCAGAAGGCCCTCATAGTTGAGGAAGCGCTGACAAACCGGGTTCAAGGAAGGGCTCATAAAAGATATAATAGACAGATGACATCAGAAGCACAACAACATCAGACACTAACCAAACAAACATCAAGATATAGAAATACATATAGAGGACCCATGCTCATGACACCATGATGCACGAATCCTCAGTAGAGGACCACCTCATAAACAACAACGTCACCCACAACAGAAAAATTTTAGGACTATTCAAAAGAACATACCAGGATCTTAGATTAGTAGGCCAACAACTTCTACTTCGGGGACCAGGAGTACTAGACTGAAGACTTTATGTTGGAAATGTGGACAGATGCATTACAAATTATATTGTCCTATTGATAAGGCCATTGTAGTTGGATCAACAAGACCAACTATAGTGGGAGATTTGGGCAAGGACCACAAGATTCATGTAGCAATGAATAACCTCCAAGTCAAGCACTAGTCCACTGTAGTCAAGACGTCAGGTACAATCGCTGACCAAACTTCTAGTATTTTGATAGATCCAGGTGCTACAAAGAGATTTGTTTCTAGTGCAACGCTTAAAATAATCAAGGTAAAGGAAATAGATTAGGACAAGTTTAGATACGTAGAAATGGCTTCAGGTGCCAAAGAGAAGGTTGAAGGAAAGGTTACAGACTGTAGCATTAAATTGGGAGATTTTATAACGAAGGTCAACCTATATGTCACGATCTTAGTATCATATGACATAGTGATTGGTATGGACTGGTTGGAATCACATTATGCGATACCCAAATATAATATGAAAAAGTTAAGTTTAACAGATGATGTGGGACATAGAAGAGGGGTTGTAGGAAGAAACTGGGTAGTGTCCTTGAGGTTCATTTCTTTCCTACAACTATAGAAGAGCATGTGCAAGGGATGTAAGTTATATGAAATATTAGCACTAAATGAAAAGGGCGAGGTGAAAGGATTAGAAAACCTTCCAGTAGTACTATATTTTGCAAATGTGTTTTCAGAAGAGTTACCAGATTTTCCGCCCAAAAGAGAGTTTGAGTTTACAATCGAATTGAAACATGGAACTAAACCTATAGGAAGAATGACATATCGAATGTCAATGCCTGAGTTATAGGAATTGGAAATGAAATTGAAGGAATTGTTGGACCTGAAACTTATACTTCCAAGTGTGTCACCTTGGGGTGTGACAATTATTTTCGTAAGAAAGAAATATGGATCATGAAGAATTTGTATTGACTATCATCAATTAAACAAGGCAACAATCAAGAACCAATATCTGTTTCCAAGAATAGAATATTTTTTCGATTAGATGAAGGGAGCGACTATGTTTTAAAATATTGACTTGAGATTAGGATATCATCAGTTACGAATAAAAGAGGAAGATATTCCTAAAACCATATTTAAGACGAGGTTCAGATGCTATGATTTTATAGTTCTACCATTTGAACAGACAAACATGATGGGGGTATTCATGAGCTTGATGAATGGGGTGTTCCATGAATAATTGGAAAATTTTGTTCAAGTATTTATTGATAAGATATTGATTTATTCTCGAATGAAGGAAGAGAATGAAAAACATCTAATATTGGTATTAGAGTGTCTGAGAAAACAAATTATATAGGAAATGGTAAAAATATTCTCTTTACCAATCAAAGGTTCATCACTTAGGAACATCATATCTAGTGAAGGTATCATTATGGATCTGGTGAAAGTATAGGTTATTATGGAATGGATTGCACTAAAAAACGTACAAGAAGTATGCAACATTATGGTTTTAGAAGGATATTACCGACGATTCGTCAAAGGATTTTCGAAGATAACAAATATGATCACAAAATTGTAGAAGAAAAATAAGAAGTTTGTATGGACTGAGAAATGAACGGAAACATTTCAAAGGCTCAAGGATTTGTTGATGATAGTGCCAATACTGAAGGTCCCTGACATGGACAGGGAATTCCTGGTATGCACAGACACATCCAAGGAAGGTTTAGGCAGAGTTTTGATGCAATACGGTCAATTGATCACTTACATTTCAAGAAAATTGAGAAAGCATGAGGAGAACTATGCAACGCATGAAGAGAACTATGCAACGCATGAGGAGAACTATGCAAAGCATGAGGAGAACCATTGTATATGCCTTTAGAGTTTGGAGATACTCTTTGATTGGACAAAAATTAAAATTAAATCATTGTTGACTATGTTATAGAAAGATTTGCCTCACCCTATGCAATCTTGCATAGAGGGATTTTTTCCATTTCCCTATGCAGATTTTTCATCACTCTTTTCAAATCCCAGAGCTAAAAATACATTTTTTCCACATGTATGCACCTTGCCTACTATACAACATGCATATATGTAGGTTTCACCATGATAGCCCATGTGCATTGAGATTTGTGCCCAAAAATGAAAAATCGCGTTGGGTTTCCATGTCATGATAGGAGATCGATGATCCTTGGCCTTCCATATACTGGAAACATTCCAAATCATCCCTTCAATTCCATTTGAAGGCTACAAATGGGGTGATTCCAAGCTATGTAAAAAGAGGATAAAAAATTCAACTTTGAGAGAAACGTTACTATGGAGAAATTATTCACTTCATATGGAATCTGCATCCCTTTTTCCTTTAATTATGAACACAATGTTCAACACCAAATATATTCTCTTATTGATTGAGAACCTCATTGTCTTTCTTCTATGATCTTGCCTTTGGTGGAGGATTGAAGTGGTGGAGGCCCAACTGGAAGGAACTTAGTTTCTCGGTTCCAAACCGTGCTGACACAAAAGTCTGTAACTTTTTCACTTATGCTGATCATATATTAATAGAAATACTCTTTTCTCGTCCAATTGATATCTTGCAAGTATTTGAATTGTTATTCCAAGGGTGTATTTGTTATGTATATTAATGGATTATGCTATTAAATGTGATAACATCATATATTATAATGAATGTGCTAACATCATATATTATCCCCATATGATTTCTTTGCTTGGTTGTTGAGGACTAGTTGCAGGTGTATTTCTTTGGTTCAAGTGATCAATGTTGGACTTCATCCAACATCTGGACGCGGTAGACCTTTTATCTTTTCTTTCTATCATATTTATTTATATAGAATACTTGATAATAGAGTTGATTTCTGCAGTCATTTCCATCTGTTGTGGTTTTCCCTAGCCATAGAGAGATTTTCCTCGTAATAGAATTGGCGACCATATTGGGGATTAATCTTCTTTTTGTTGATTAATTGAGTTGGTTTTCATTGAAGTCAACCCTTGAAGAAATTTCGGTAGATAATTTCGATAGCACAAAGGTTTGGGTAATCAACCCAAGTTTGGTTGATGTATAATGGTATGAGTTTTGATATATTTGTAGGTAATACTATTCTAGATGGATAGTACATGTCATTCCATTTCCGATGGTATGTGGAACATCACATAACTCCTCCCGGTTTGAGAGTTATGGCCTTACGAAGTTGAAGGACCCTCGTATGATTGGCTTGAAACCCCAAAAGGTCAAAGAAGTCAAAGTTCTTGCAAAGAAGAAATCATTTAAATAATAAAATGAAGTGAAAAAGTCAAAGAGGATTATTTAAATAATAAAGTGAAGTTACAAATTCAAAGAGGATTATTTAAATAATAAAGTGAAGTGACAAAATCAAAGAGGATTATTTAAATAATAAAGTGAAGTGACAAAGTCAAGGAGAATTATTTAAATAAAAAAGTAAATGGAGAACTTTCTAATTATGGAAAGTGGTTATAAGAAGGTTAACTCTAAAATGAGGAAAATGGGTTAAGTGGTCAAGTGGCTATTGGATACATGGACAAGTGGAAATTTGGGCAAAGTTGGACATAGGTGACTATGTGGACAAAGTGGCTTGGAAGATGCTTCTAAGGAAGCTACTTTAAGCGTATAAATAAGAGGCAAGGCTCTCTCATTTGAATCACACTTGAGCATATTGAATATCTATAGGTGAATGAGGTAACCAAAGGATATCTAAGCTGAATTTCAAAGGGAAGGTGAAGTAAAGAAGGCTGAAATTCAAGGGAGGATAAATTATTTTGATGATGCTTTCTAAGGTATGTTATTTACAGGTCATCTCACCATTTTTGTAATAAATATTTTTATAAAATGACTCAGACTGTCAAATTGGGAGGCCATTGAGAAAATGTATCCAAGTAGTTTTGGTACAAATTTCATCTTTTGGGTCATTGTATTTTGGAGTTACACTCTATGCAAAATAGGGTTTGTGGATAGTCCTGAAACTAGTCTAAAACATGTGTTTAAGGTAAAAAACTCATAAATTCTTCATAATAGATCCAAATTCAGTAAGACCAAATGTGTTGGTTGGATTACTTTATGTAGTATTTTGTGTAAAATTTTCAGATCCATACAAAAAATATTCTGTGCGGGGCACACTCTACAATTTGGCTCTCTAGAATAAGCCAAAATTCAACAAGGTATGCCATTTTTGCTAGAACTCCTTTTCTTAGAGGTTCCAAGTAGTGACACCTAGAGTAATTGCATAAAACAAACTGAAGAAAATTGTGTAATATTTTCATATCTTTATTTACTACATGTACATATTTATGATTATTTCAAGTTAGGGTTGTTGACTAATCCAAAACTAGTCATGTGAGAATAAAGTAAAGTTTGATGAAAATGATAGTCTCTTGTTTTTAAAGTTAAGGAATATATGTAGGTTGAGGTATAGGTTGGTGCATTCTTGATGCACTTTTTTATGGTACAATTTGATTATAGGTTGTTTGGTACATGTTGGTGCATTGTTGATGCACTTGTTTATAGTATAGGTTGATTACAGGTTTAGGTACAAGATGATGCATGGTTGATACATGGTTCATGTTATTGGTATAGGTTTTTTGGTGCAGGTTTATTGGTAGAGTGTTATCCACAATTTTGGTTATCATGATGATGTAATGATGATGGAAAATCAATCTCTTCACTAAGAACACTTTCCTGAGAAAAGTTACATTTGTCTGCTTCCAGAAATCATACTTTTAAGGGAGGTTCGCAAGCTACCTATATATTTGCCTGTGATAATGCTTGATTCTCGCAGGCTGCATTAAGATGGGGTGCGAGGGGTTCACACTATACCTAACTATCAGGGTGCGAACATATTCCAAAGGAAGGAAAAAGATGAAGTTCTCGAGCCTTCTAGAAGGGAATCTTCTAGAAGGGTGAGTTGGCATTCAAATGGTTATCTAAGTATTGGTTTTCCTGATATCTTGGGATTATTCCTATCTAAGTAACTAATCTATTCTCTCCTATATATTGAAGAGAATGCTCATGGAAAAGGTTAGAAGCAAACTAGCAAGAGATTTATTGGAGAATTAGTGTAAGATTGTATGAAGGACTGATGCTACAGCAGCCAGAGACACCAGCAAGGTCATCAAAAGTGGTTGATTTTCTTCATGCATGAGAAAGTGTGTGTGTCAGAGCTAAGAGCCATTGAAAGGAGATCTACAACATCAAGGCTCAGGTTGTAAGTTTCACTTTCTATCAATTTAATACAGTAATATGTCCCTTTCCCATAAAGATGATGTCACTTTATTACATAACTCCTTGATCATATGTATCGATTAGTTATTGAATATATTGATTTTCTTTCACTTCGATTGGTTTGTACTGTTGTGATCTGAACGACACAAGAGCGTTGGAGTGAAGCTTAGAACAACAGAGACCCAAGGAAGAGTTCATAAGGTATGTTCATGATCCTTGCCTCTTAGTTCCTTCAATATTCTAGATCTAGGGAAAGAGTATTATTCTGTCCTGTTTTGTTCTAGATCCAGGTGGATCTAGGGAGATTGGTTTGTGTCCGCACTTACGGATTAATCCTGAAACAAAATTAGCGACTCCGCTGGGGATCTATTCCCTTTTTATTTATGGTTTTTGAGTTTTTCTGTGGCCATTTGCTCTATTTGCATTTTTCTCCTGTTTTGTCAGTGTCTGAGTCTTCAGGATACCCTGATAGACTTACTGGGTTCAAAAGCCTGTTTGAATTTTGTTTTCATTTTCAAAATTTTTGTAATCTTCAGTAGTTCTCGCATTGTTTTTATTGACAGTCTGCGAGAACTAGCCAGGTTCGTACCCTGTATAAAGGGTCCAGTACGAACACCTCACACCTTGCTATAAGGTCACCTGCGAGAATCTTATCTTCTCGCACTGTGTAACACTACTTGCCTACGAGCAAGATTTTTGAAAAATTTGAAATTAAGTTTTGATTTTGTCAACTGCTCAGATCAGTTGAATTACATCTTTTGGGCTTATTGGATCATTGATTTATATATCTCTTGCTTTAGTTTGCTTGTTGGAACAGATTTAGGGTTTCAAGGTTTTTCTTGCCCTTTGTAGCTTGACTTTCGTTTCTTGGCTCTTATTGGCATTTTCGTTCTCTCTGACTTCTGGAGTTGAATGTGTCTGATTGACTGAGAACCAGTGATTGGTAGAGAGTTAAGTACTTGGTGTTTCTCATTTGCTTGTTGGTTCGAAAGAACATTTTCATTGAGAAGACTCATTGGTTTGCTTTTTGTTTTTACTTTCGTTGAAAGAGTTGATTGGGTTGTTATTGTTTGAGTCTTGATGATTTGATTTTTTGTATACTCATCAGCATAGTGAGAGTTCTTCTTGGAAAGTGAACAACAATTTTTCTTTCAAGATTTTGTTTTTGTCTTTTCAAAAACATTGAAAATTAAATTTTAGAGTTTGTTGAAGTATTTGAAAAAGACATATAGAGATTGTTCTTTGATAAATGATTGTTTGCATTGACATTTGAAAGGAAATTGTACGTTGCATTGTATTATTGAGTTGATTTAGAAAATTTTCTCTCTCTCCCGTAACTAGGATTCATGGAATGAAAAGTGTTATATTTCATCATTATCCTTGTATTATTTGGGTCAGAGTCATACAACATGAGTTTCACTTCCATTACCTTTGAGTAAACAACAGCTCTTAAAAACATTGCGTAATCTTAAAATTTATCTAGTAACTCTTTTCTAGGGCTCTTTTACACCAACATTTAGCTAGGCGAGTGCTTTGGAGTAGGAAGAGAGATACACTCTCTAAAATCTCAAAAACACACAATAGCATCTTGAGTTAGGGAGTGTTAAATTCCATTTGCAACATATTGTTCTGGGACGCCCTTCTAACACAAGGGTTAAGCACTAGGTCGCATTGGTGTTGGCAGAGTTACTAACCTTGCTTTGTTGACATCGGTGTAGAGATTGCACGTATTACGGGGATCACTCCGAGGTATACCCACAATTATGAGTGGAAGCCTTTGACTCGATTTTAGGCTAGATACCCTGCCCTTGCGTGTGGATCGGACTGACGACTATTCCCCCATGCTGTCTGTTATTTGTGGTGACCTTAGTGGCCTATATCTCTAGGTTCTTACCCAAGGTGACTGTGGAGGGGAAAGTCTTCAGGGTACCTAGAATCGATGTTGATCAAACTCACTCGAGCTCCTTGGAGGGTATACCCACGATTATGTGTGGGAGATTGCACCAGGGTGTAAGTCTGTTAAGCAGGTCGTCACCGTAACTTTTCCACCTTAGCCCAGCCCCTTCTCGTCTCGTTGTTGTGACGTTGGATTTCATCACTAACTAGTGGCTTTGATATTAGAAGGTATTGTTTGCTTGGTGATTGCTTCCTAAATTTTGTTTACTAGTGAGTGTTGTTTGTTTCTTGAAGTTGACCATAGGATTTTTTTCGCGGAGCTTGTCACTTGTTTACAATTGCTCCCCCATGGCATTCTCATAGAATGCAAGGTTTATCTCTAGAGCATCTGGACGATTCTAAACCCTCGCCTACTGGTACACCTGAGGGTTCTCCCCATCAGACGGAAGTCCTGGTGGTTACTCCACCACACGGGGAAACTAGTGACGTTCCCATTGTCACCACACCGCCTCCACAGGTAGAACGAACTAACTCTCTAGAATATTTTCAAATTACCAATACTAGAGAGGACTATCGAATTCGCCGTGGTGAACGACCTTTTGTGCGATTGAATCCTTCTGAATAAACCGTTGTTACATATTCTGAATCAACTGTTGGGCCTTCTCATGGTGTAGTAGGCCAAGATCCTTTTTGGTCAGGTGATTTCCGTCGAGTTTTGTTTGGTACTGAGTCACCCCTGTCTACGAAATCAACCCTCATGTATCTTCTGAGATAGAAACTACACCAGAGACTACCACTTACCGCTTTGTTCTCCCTCCCGAGATGGCTCATCTCGCAAATACTACAAGTGTCCAAACCGAAATTACTGCAGCTACTATTGCTCCTATTAATACCCAACAAATTCTTGATGTCATCCCGACATTACCACCCGGTTACCATGCGCTGAATGCTTTGTTGAATGCTTCCAATCCAACGCCTCCGCAAACTCCAACCGGTTCTCTGGGTGGTCCTCCTTTTCCTGGGCATCCTATTCCTGGTTTTATTCCAACACTCCCTTAGTTTCCTTCTGGTAATCCTAATCCTAGTGGTACTAACTCAACTGTTGCAATGAAACCGCAGATTCCTGTTGGTGGACAGGGTGGTATGGTTCCTTTTCCTTTTCCCGGACACAATACAGTTACTACACAACCTACGGTTGGCACACAACTTAAGGGTGGAACCATACCTACCGTAGGGGGACCAACCTCACCTTTTGGACAAAATATACCTCCTGAATTGGCCCAGTATTCGAATCAACTTCTACAAAAATTCCCTCAAAATGATGGGGGGAAGAAAACTGTCCCTGTAGTGGGCCAACCTTATCCGGGTGTAACCAATCCTATTTGGGGTTCGGGTCAGACTACTCAACCCCAGGTCCCTACTCAAACTCAAGGTTATAATCCTTGGGGTTACTATCCTATCTGGCCACCACCGAATTAGCTAGGGCCTTCCCTTTATGGACAGTCTGCTTATGGTCCTACTGGTTTGCCTACAGGGCTTCCACCCCAAAGCCATCAGTACCTGCAAGTAAAACGACAGTTTCCTTTTCTTTCTACTTTGGATTTGCCATATTTTTCTAGGATTCTAAATGATCCTATTCGTCACTCTCCTCAATGGCCTGCAATTCCTGCTAAACTTCCATCGGATATTCCGAAATTCGATGGCAAGGCGGGAGAGGACCCAAATAATCATGTCATGACTTTTCATTTATGGTGTTCGTCTAACTCACTGATGGATGACTCCATTCATCTACGTATTTTTCAACGAACCCTTACCGATTCGGCTGCGAAGTGGTATATTGAATTGCCACGAGGTTTCTTTTCTAATTTCAACACCTTAGCTATGGATTTTCTCACACATTACCAGTTACCAATCCGTTACAATATTGGGACTGAGATCCTGACTTCTTTCAAACAAAATAAAGTCACTCGCATCTCAGATCATATACATGAGTGGAGACGGAGACAACGTCTCATCAAACTTGAACTCCCTGATCAATTACTGGCAGAATGGTTTACGAAATCTTTCGTGAATGAAATTGGTAAAGACATTGCTATGGGTGGTGTTGTTACAGAGGAGCAGGCTATAAGTCGCGCTCAGTATCTTGATCTCGTTTATTCACAAACGGGAACACTTTACGATTTACTACCTGAACTACCTCGTCCTAGTACTTCCAGCACTTCAACGACTCCAGCTGCCTCGCATGCAGCTGATGGTATGATTGGTACTACCCATACCCACTCACATTCTTTTTCAACTACAACCCCTAAATCCACATCTTCTAATGTTCAAAATGCTCCGTCTCTTGCTCCTCCTGCAGGTAAAACCTTTGAGGTGAATGTTGTTCAATCTACGCCGACCTGTAAAAATAAATCAAAGAAAGGGAGAGGCAAGAATAAGGGGAGTAAAAATAATAATCAAAACGAGAAAACTAAAACCCCTCCTGTTGAATATCGGGATAAGCACAAACCACACTACCCTTGCCTTATCTGTGGTGACAATCACTACACGAAGGATTGTCCTAGACGTGCCGAAGTTAATAAGTTCCTTCAAGGAATGCCGAAACCCTCTACACTGACAGTCTTGTCCCAACCCTTCCCCTCTCAACAATAGGCCTTGTTGTTCATCCATGACAAACCATCTACTTCTATGACATCATACGTTATGATGTGCACCGGTGATTCTAAGAACAATGACGTTGCCATCGCAACTAGAGCCAAAGATTATTCTCCTTCTAAGGAAAAGGTTGACGATTTACCTCTGGATTTGGTACAACCCTCTCCATCGAATCCACCTACGAACGGTCCTATTCATCTCGAACGACCGAGCCTTGATACAGTTCTACGACCCTCGAAAGGTGTCGTTAAGAAATCAACATTCAATCCTCATGCTCGTGCGGCCTAGAACTATAGCATTGTAGAAGATCTGGCCCAAGCACCTTCAGTGATGTCTGCCCTTGAAGTCCTTCATCCTTGTCCTGCGCAACGAAGGGCTTTGTCCTGTGCCTACCTCAGCAATTGGTATACATGATATTTTGTTGATGCTTTGATGTTTGCATGTTTTCGATTAGATGTGCTCTCGGTTCTCGACACACACATGCAGCTTACAAAGTCTATCGACTGTAACTCGTTCCATTCTCAGACTTTGGGGGGAATTCTATTATTCACAATTTTGGTTATCATGATGATGTAATGATGATGGAAAATCAAGCTCTTCACTAAGAACACTTTCCTGAGAAAAGTTACATTTGTCTGCTTCCAGAAATCATACTTTTAAGGGAGGTTCGCAGGCTACCTATATATTTGCCTGCGAGAATGCCTGATTCTCGTAGGCTGCATTAAGTTGGGGTGTGAGAGGTTCGCACTGTACCTAACTATCATGGTGCGAGCATCTTCCAAAGGAAGGACAAATATGAATTTCTCGAGCCTTCTAGAAGGGAATCTTCTAGAAGGGTGAGTTGGCATTCGAATGGTTATCTAAGTATTGGTTTTCCTGATATCTTGGGATTATTCCTATTCAAGTAACTAATCTATTCTCTCCTATATATTGAAGAGAATTCTCATGGAAAAGGTTAGAATTAAACTAGCAAGAGATTGATTGGAGAATTAGTGTAAGATTGTATGAAGGACTGATTCTACAGCAGCCAGAGACACCAGCAAGGTCATCAAAAGAGGTTGATTTTCTTCATGCATGAGCAAGTGTGTGTGTCAGAGCTAGGAGCCATTGAAAGGAGATCTACAACATCAAGGCTCAGGTTGTAAGTTTCACTTTCTATCAATTTAATACAGTAATATGTCCCTTTCCCATAAAGATGATGTCACTTTATTACATAACTCCTTGATCATATGTATAGATTAGTTATTGAATATATTGATTTTCTTTCACTTCAATTGATTTGTATTGTTGTGATCTGAATAGCACAAGAGCGTTGGAGCAGATCTTGGAACAACAAAGACCCAAGGAAGCGTTCATAATGTATTTTCATGATCCTTGCCTCTTAGTTCCTTCAATAGTCTAGATCTAGGGAAAGAGTATTATTCTGTCCTGTTTTGTTCTAGATCCAGGTGGATCTAGGGAGATCGGTTTGTGTCCGCACTTACGGATTAATCCTGAAACATAGAGGTTTACAATAGTATATCTCATAGTGATAGTGTGACAGTGGTTCCATCATTCTACTTATACGTGAGGTCGGTTGGATGGAGAAAGGATAGGTGGTTGTATCCACCTTCCAGTTGTAGCTGGACAACATAAGGGAGTTGTAGCCTTCTTCTATTTGTAGCCAAAGAATTGGGGAGTTGGAGATTTTCTCAGGTTGTAGCCTAAGAAACTAGGGGTTTCAAGCCTCCTTCGAGTTGCAGCTGGAAAACAAAGGAAGTTGGTGCTACCAATGAATTTAATTCTTCAAGACATATAAGAAAAATCATTTCGTGGTTTTCTCCCACTTTGGGTTTCCATGTAAAAACATTGGTGTACTATGTATGTGTATGATTGTTCACTTGTTCATTGTTTATTTACTCTACAAATATTGGATGATAATTCTACATTGATATAACACTTGAATTATATTGTTAAAAAGGATTACATTGCTCTATTATTGATTCACCCCCCTCTCAGTAATCCAACAATTGGTTTCAGAACAGGTTCCTTCAGAAATCAGTTTAACCATTGAAAGGTAGATCATGGAGAGTAAAAACATGTATAAAAATGGAATACCATAGTTTGATGAACATAAGTATGCCTTTTGGAGCATTAGGATGAAGACATATACATGCATAGGGATTTGAAATTTAGCAATCAATTGTAGATGGATACACAACACCAACAATTTCGTCGACAAATGACAAAACCATGAAACTCGGTCAGAATAATTCCAAATCCACAAATGCACTTCTGAATGGTCCTGGAGAATTGGTATTCACCAAAGTTGCACATTTTAAATCCGCTAAAGATATTTGGGACAAACTTTAAAATATTTATGAAGGAGATTCAAAAATCAAAGTAGCAAATCTTAAAACTTACAGAGGTCAGTTCGAACAAATAAAGATGAAGGAAGATGAGAACATTGCAGCTTACTTTTTATGAGTCGATGAAATAGTAAATGCAATCTTGGGATTGGGAGAAGAAATCAAATAATTTGCAATTGTTTAAAAGGTACTAAGATCTCTGCCTATGAGATTTGACCCTAAGATATCAACACTAGAAGAAAGAGCAGATCTAAACTCAATAAGCATGGACGAACTACATGGAACCTTCACAGCATATGAAATGAGAACTAAACAAGAAAATACAGATATAAAAGAATCAACCTTCACAACATCCAAAAGTTCAAAGAAAAAGGGAAAGCAAAAATAAAAAGAACATAGTAGCAGCAGTGACGTCTCGGAAGATGATGAAGAAGTGACCAACTTTGTCAGAAGATTGAATAAGGGAACCCATGATAGGTATCGATGTAAGCTTCCTTTGATTTATTTTAATTGTGATGGTATCGGTCATTTTGCTAACAAATCTATACATAAGAAAAAGAGAAATGATATAAAACAAACATATAAAGGAAACAAAACCACAAAGAAAGTTTTCAAGAAAATATTATGCACCAAAGAAGACATCTCATCATCAGATGAAGATGAAGTTAGTGACATTGAGACATAAAAAGTTTTATTCATGGTATTTTAAGACTCTGATAAAAAAGACTTTGAATAAGAATATGAAGAGGACGAAGAAGAATATGAAGAGGTATAAGTTGACTACCGAGAAGAATTTTTGTGTTCCATAGAAATCATCAGAAGAGAAAAGAATAAAAACAACAAACTACAAGTGGAACAAGACAAGAAAGAAGACACTCAAGAACTAGAACAAATAATCAAAAATTTGAAGGTTCAAATTGAAGAAGATAAAATAATTGAAGAAACACTCAAATAACAACTAGAAGGAAGAGACAGGATCATTGGAAATTTGGAAGCATAAATTGTTACATTAAGAAAGCATCTTCAAAAAAAAAACATGCAGAACAACTCAAAATTTTTGAATAACATTATAAATAGTCAAAAGCTTCATCATGACAAGTTTGGACTTGGACACAATCAGATAGAAAAAGGATCAAGATCCAAAACAAGAGAACAAGAAGCATATCCAAAAAGATATGCATAAACAATCAAATGGGACAGGAATTTCTACAAAGAAAATTACAGGAACACTCCTCCTCCAAGAAGATTCAGATTTCATAATGAACGAGCGACAGAAATAGATAGGCCTCAGGAATAAGAAGGATTCATAAGAGTACCTCCTTTAAGAAGATCTTCAAATCCACGGTATCAAACTATTTTTTTTGGTTTATGTTATGCATGTAATAATTTTGGACATAAAGTTGTGAATTGCAGAGCTAACAACATGAACATAAAGAACTTTGAAAGTCATACACAAAAGGGTTATCCAAGAATGCAAAGTGAAACACAGAGAAGAAGTTACAATAGGTTTGAATCTTTGAGCACTGAAGTGTAATGCTACAAATGTAACAACTTTGGACACATGGCCAAAGATTGCAGAATGACAGTCCCTCCTAGATAAACACAATAGAACAACAACAGTCACAAATAGGAACCTCATAAAAGGACTGTAGTGTCCCCCACCTCTTAGAGAGGTGAGGAGGAGACTCAATGGCTTGGGCACCCCCACTAGGTCATAGTCTCACACAGAAGGGGGGTAAAAGTCAAGAAGTTAAAAGTTAGATTTTTAAATTGACTTAAGAAAGGGAAAGGATAAAGGAGTAATAGATAACTCAACAGAAGAATAGAAGATTAACCTTGGGAGTTAACCTAACTCAACAGAGAATTAGAAGGAAAAGTATAAGTA
>JZKD02S1685913.1:60403-78814 GCA_000966675.3 Picea glauca
CGGGAGCATTTTGTAGCAGCTCATATCTATTGCTTGTACGGCCATCTGAGGTTTATGCCAGATCGGTCATCTATTGTATTGATCTTCATTGCTCATAATAAAAAGGTCAGATCTTGCTTGTGCTTCTACATCTTGAATATATTGTGATCTCCATGTGTTGATGAATCTTGTATGCACTTAAAAACTCAACAAATTAGTAGTAGTTAGTGATTCCAAGAAAGAATTTGGCTTGGGATCATTACAAGGACATGGATAAGAAATAAGAATCAATATAGAAATGGGTAATGCACACTCGCTCTACAAGGTAAGCAGAGGAAACGTGGTTGGTATGTTGACAGTGGCTGTTGAAAACACATGACAAGCGATAGAGACAGGTTTCTTACATTAAGAAAGGAAAGAGATGAATCAGTCTCCTTCGAAAATGATGATTCATCTAAAATCATTGGAAAAGGCACAATCATAATTGGGAACAGGAATACAAAGGCAAAAAATGTTCTACTAGTAGAATATATGAAACATAATATTCTAAGTGTGATTCAAATGTGTGACCAAGGTCATAAACTTACTTTCGATTCACAAAAGTGTGAGATAAGAAAAGAAGGTTCAAGAACATTGATTGCAGCAGCTGCGAGAACATCCAACAACATATATGTATTAAGTGAAATTGGAAATGAAAATATTTTCCTAGGAAAGGAAAATGAAATTTGGTTATGGCACAAAAGAATGGTTCACATACATTTTGATAACCTTATCAAAGTTAGCAAAAGGGAAGTAGTTAGATAAATTCCCCAGATCAGGAAACCAACCAACAATTTATGCAAGCATTGTCAACAAGGAAAGAAAACAAAGGCCAGGTTTAAATCAAAAGAATATTCAATGACAAGACTACTAGAAATTGTGCATGTTGATCTAGTTGGAACAACTACAAATAATTTTTTAAAAGGTGAGAAATACATTATGTTATTAGTTGATGATTATACAAGAATGAATGCAATATTATTTCTCAGGAATAAGTCAGAAGCTTTTGAAAACTTCAAAGTCTACAAGGAAATGGTTGAAAATGAAATGGATTCAAAAATTAAATGCTTGAGATATGATAATGGAGGAGAGTTCACTTCAAAGGAATTTATGGACTACTGCAATAGGCATGGAATAAAAAGACAATTCTCTATTGCTAGTACACCTCAACATAATGGAGTTGTTGAAAGAAAGAATAGGACAGTATAGGAAATGGCTCAAACAATGCTAATGGATTCCAAATTGGTAGATATCTTTTGGACATAGGCAGTCCATACACCAATTCACATTCAAAACAGAGTAATTCTCATAAACAACATAGAAAAAACTCCCTACGAACTATAGAAAGGAAGACCAACAAATGTGAAGCACTTTAGAGTTTTTGAAATAAAATGCTACATCAAAAGAGAAGATGGCATAATGGGAAAGTTTTAATCTCATGTGGACAAAGGAGTACTTGTCGGTTACTAAAGTACAAGGAAAGAATACAAGTGTTATAACCTGAGATTAAATAAAGTTGTGGAAAGCATCAATGTAACAATTGATGAAACAGGTAGAGAAGAATTAAAGGAAGAAGAAAATGAAGCAATGGAACAACTTTATGAATAAGAAGCAGAAGATGAAAAATAAGTAGAAGGGGAAGATGAAGAGGATCCGACAAAAGAAAAAGAGTAAAATCAGAAAGTGCCTCCAAAGACACCTAGCAGAGTACAGAAGAATCATCCTACAGATTAGATTATTGGAAACAAAGATGCAGGAGTTGAGACTAGAAGAAGAATATGTTTACCAGAACAAACTCACCTAGCACTCTCATCTATGATTGAACAAACCTGTTTTGAAGAGGCTAGAAAGGATGCATTTTGGAATAAGGCCATGGATGAAGAATTGGATCAAATAGAGAAAAACAACACTTGGGAATTGGTTCTGAGACCAAAGGATAAGAATGTGATTGGCACAAAGTGGGTATACAGGAATAAATGGAATGAAGATGGAAATGTTACAAGGAAAAAAGATAGATTGGTATGTAAAGGATATGCACATGTTGAAGGAATCAAATTTGAAGAGACATTTTCCCCAGTTTCCATAATGGAAGCAATCTGATTGATTTTAGCTTATGCATGCTCCAAAAATATTAAAGTGTATTAGATGGACGTAAAATCAAATTTTTTGAATGGGGAACTTGAAGAAGAAGTCTACATTGAAAAACTCGAAGGATTTCAGTTGTCAGAGAACACATATTATGTTTGTAAATTAAAAAAGGCCTTGTATGGTCTAAAATAGGCTCCTAGAGAATGATACTCTAGACTAGATAAATATCTACAGTAGGAAGGGTTCAGAAAATCAAGTGCAGACAACAACCTCTACATCAAGGTAACTCAAGATAGTATTTTATTAATTGAAGTTTATGTTGATGATATTATTTTTGTAAGTATTGATGACAGGTTAAGCCAGAAATTTTCAAAGGACATGCAGAATAAATTTTAAATGTCATTACTTGGAGAACTATCTTTCTTTTTGGGTCTTCAGATACATCAAAGCAACCAAGGAATTTTTATTTATCAAACCAAGTATATCATAAAAATGATAAAGAGGTTTGGAATGGAAGATTGTAAACCAGTTATCACTCCCATTCAAACCAGTTGCAAGTTGAGAAAATATGATGATTCAAAGTCTATAGATCAGAGGCAATACAAGTCAATGATTGGTAGCCTAATATATGTGACAACATCCAAACTAGATGTAATGCAGGAAGTTGGATAAGTGGAAATATTTCAAGAAGCACCAAAGGAATCACATGTATTAGCAATGAAGAGGATTTTCATATATCTCAAAGGAACATAAGAGTTTGGATTATGGTATCCAAAAGGAAAGGATATATCACTTATTGCCTAGACAAATGTAGACTGTGCAGGTTGCATTGATGATCGACAAAGCAACAGTGGAGCAGTGTTCTACTTGGGTGAGTTTTTAGTATCATGGCTAACCAAGAAATAATCATCAACATATTCATCTACAGCCGAGGTAGAGTATATTGCAGCAACAACATGTTTTACATGGGTTCTATGGATGAAAAAAAATCTAACGAATATACAGGTTGAGTATGATGATCCCATTACAATCTATTGTGATAATACAACCGCCATCAGTATCTCAAAGAACCCGGTGATGCACTCCAAGACAAAGCACATTCCAATCAAGTATCACTTTCTATGGGAACATGTTGCAGAAAAGAACATCATAGTTGAATATGTGGGCACAAATGAACAAGTGGTAGACATATTTACAAAACCTCTTCCAAGGGAATCCTTTAAGTATCTTGACTAAAGACTCGAAGGTATTTCTACTCAAAAATGAATGATTTTTAATGGTTATCTTATATGTCTTATATATACACGAGGAAGCACCATAAAGAGGAAATTTTATGTTGGGAGATCATACGATTCAGTTAGGGGGAGAAACCCTGAATGGAAAGATACATTTTCCATTGATGACAAAGGGGGAGAGATTTGTCATATGCACATGATAGAGGCATGCTTCCAGGGGAGCGTTGGTCACAAAGATACATGCATGGTTCCAGGGGGAGCATGAGTGATATTATTTTAGTATTGCATCAGATTGTTTCCATCAATGCCAAAGGGGGATATTTTTTATTATTTGGGTTGGTTGTCATTGATGTTATCCCTTGAAGAAGGTCCGGTAGCGAATTTCGGTAGCACAAAGGTTTGGGAAATGGACACAATTTTGTTTGATGTATAATGGTATGTGTTTTGATATATTTGTAGGTAATACTATTCTATATGGATATTACATGTCATGCCATTTCTGGTGGTATGTGGAACGTCACATAACTCATCACAGTTTCAGAGTTATGGCCTTTAGAAGTTGAAGGACCCTCATATTATTGGCTTGAAACCCCAAAAGGTCAAAGAAGTCAAAGTTCTTGCAAAGAAGAAATTATTTAAATAATAAAGTGAAGTGACAAATTCAAAGAGTATTATTTAAATAATAAAGTGAAGTGACAAAATCAAAGAGGATTATTTAAATACTAAAGAGAAGTGACAAAGTCAAGGAGGATTATTTAAATAATAAAGTAAATGGAGAACTTTCTAATTATGGAATGTGGTTATAAGAAGGCTAACCCTAGAATGAGAAAAATGGGTTAAGTGGTTAAGTGGATATTGGATACATGGACAAGTGGAAATTTAGGAAAAGTTGGACATAGGTAACTATGTGGACAAAGTGGACTAGAAGATGCTTCTAAGGAAGCTACTCAGAGAGTATAAATAAGAGGCAAGGCTCTCTCATTTGAATCACTCTTGATCATATTGAATATATATAGGTGACTAAGGTAACCAAAGGATATCTAAGACAAATTTTAGAGGGAAGGTGAAGTAAAGAAGGCCGAAATTCAAGGGAGGATAAATTATTTTGATGATGCTTTCTAAGGTATGTTATTTATAGGTCATCTCACCATTTTAGCAATAAAATTCTTTCTCGAATGATTCAGACCGTGAAATTGGGAGGCCATTGAGAAAACATATCCAAGTAGCTATGGTACCAATTTTAGCTTGTGGGTCATTGTAATTTTAGAGTTACACTCAGTGGAAAATAGGGTTTGTGGCTAGTCCTAAAACTATTCTAAAATAGGTGTTTCGGGTAAAAACGTCATAACTACTTATTCATAATAGATCCAAATTTAGTAAGACCAAATGTGTTGGTTAGATTATAGTTTGTAGTATTCTTTGTAAAATTTTCATATCCGTACAACAAATATTCCGTGCGGGGAATGCTCTACAAGTTTTCTCTATAGAATAAGAAAAGTTTTAATAAGGTATACCATTTTTTCTATAACTCCTTTTCTGAGAGGTTCCAAGTAGTGACACCTGGAGGAATTGCATAAAAAATACTAAATAACATTGCGTACTATTTTCATATCTGTGTTTATTACAGGTACATAGTTATGATTATTTCAAGTTAGGGTTGTTGACAAATCCAAAACTAGTCATGTAAGACTAAAGTAAAGTTTGATGAAAATGATAGTCTCTTTTTTATAAAGTGAAGGAAGGTTTGTAGGTCGAGGCATAGGTTGGTGCATGGTTGATTGATTTTTTTATGGTACAGGTTGATTACAGGTTGTTTGGTATAGGTTTTTGCATGGTTTATGCACTTGTTTATTGTACAGGTTGAGGTACAGGTTGATGCATGGTTGATACATGGTTCAGGTTATTGGTACAAGTTGTTTGGTGTAGGTTTATTGGTACAGGTTTACATCAGTATATCTCACAATGATAGTGTGACAATGGTTCCATCATTCTACTTATACATGAGGTCGGTTGGACAGGGCAAGGATAGGTGGTTGTAGCCACCTTCCGGTTGTAGCCAGAGAATATAGGGGATTGTAGCCTCATTCTAGTTGTAGCCAAAGAATTGGGGAGTTGGAGCTTCCCTCAGGTTGTAGCATGAGAAACTAGGGGGTTGGAGCCTCCTTCCAGTTGCAGCTGGAAAACAAAGGAATTTGGTGCTTCCAATGAATGTAATTCTCCAAGACATATAAGAAAAAGCATTATGGGGTGTTCTCCCACTTTGGGTTTCCAGGTAAAAACACTAGTCTACTTTGTATGTGTATGATTGTTCACTTGTTCATTATTTATTTACTCTGAAAATATTGCATTATAATGCTACATTGATATAACACTTGCATTATATGGTTAAAAAGGATCACATTTCTCTATTACTGATTCACCCCCCTCTTAGTAATCCAACACTTTTTGGGGGGTTGGAGTGTTTTTATCCTTAGATTGCTCTCGTTCCTATTGCATTACTTGTCATATCATTGCTTGACATCCTCTATTCACTCTGGGTCTGATTCTTTCAGTCTTCTCCTTTTCCTACCTTTGTTTTTGAAACATATACGAGTTTTTTTGCTTGACATTCACGTATATACATGTGTTGTCCTTCTGTAAGTTGCCTGCATACACATTTTTTCCTTGAACAGTTGTGTACATCAACCTCTTTTTCTTTTTTCTGGGTTTGGTGGTTGTTGGTTAGTTTTTGATGAATTTTGAGTCTTCTTGGGTCTTTGTAGTGATTATTGAGTGTCTGTGGGATGTCAGGAAACCTGTCTTTGGTTGAATTTTTGGGCAGATTCTTTCTCATCATCTTCTCATTTTGATTGTCCTTGTACATTGGGTTGGGTGTTGTGCTTCTTGGTATCCTACTTGAGTTGTCTCTTTCTATACACAGTAGAGTATTTATATATCAAGTTGTTGTTCAGTCCATGCATTTTCATTTTTCTTATATTGAAAATACAAAAATATTAGGCATTTTGATCTTTTGAATCTTTGTCATTTAGCTTAGTGCATGTAAACAAAGATTGCATTTTTATTTCAGAATTGCAGAGTTCAAATTGAAAATTGCATTGTTTTAAGAAGCATATCATTCATTGAAAATTGAAGTTAGGACTTTGCATTGTATTCATATTTACTTTACTTGCTGAGTCACAACATCATGAGTTTCACTACCATACCTTTTTGAGTAAGCACGATCATCAAAATTAACACTATAATTTAAAATTGATTAGTCGGGATTTTATTTTCTAGGGTGCACAAACTAGCTTAGGATTTAGTGCCTTGGAATAGGATTTTGTGAGTAAACTTATTCAAGACTATTAAATCAAAATATGTGTCTGACTAAGGGATCGGGGAAATCAATTGTATAATCGGTAATATTAGAAGGCTCCTCTTACACCAGAGTTAATCATGAGGTCGCGCGAGGTTGGTTGAAGGTATATCCCCTCGATACCTTCTTAGCATCAGAGATATTTTTGAGGATCTATTTGTATCTAGGGATCTTTCTAGTGCCTTTACCTCTGAGAGAGATGATATTTCCAAGGTTTCGGGCTTTGATACCCTGCCCATATGGTGGACCTGACTTATGATTTCTTTCCTATGCATCGATTATACATTAGTTTCTTAGTTGCTTGACTTAGGTTCCACATAGGTTACTTGTAGGGGTTATTCTGTAGGTACCCTGGGTCAGATAAGGGTCAGACAACACACAACCTTTATGGAGGATTACCTCTCTAGGGGGATATGCTCGACTCGTTGTTAATCCTACAAGGGCCCTTATCAATGATTTTGTTACCTTTGATCTTTAGCAGGGAGTCTTAGGCCCCTCTTGGGTGAGGCATACCTTCTTTAGAGAGGGAGGCCCCTTTCAGCCACTTTACCCCATTTGTGTGCATATTGGTCGTTTGATTATTTTTGGTGTGCTCTTTGATTACTAGTTGGCCTTAGGATTTATTTTTTGTATATTGAGTCATAAGTCATTGTGGAGTCGGACCAGTCTCCCCATTGGTCCCGACGCTTCTTATAGTTACTATCCGATTTCGAGTCTTTGCCTTCTAAAATGCATATAGTTATTAGATGTGGTACACACATTTCCACTTTTCAAACTTGTGATTCTACATGGATGAGTACTAAACTGAGTCATTAGAGTACTTGGATCCCTTCAACTCTCACACCTACTATAGTTAATGGCACCCCTTCGAGACCTGTAACCACAATGGTTGTTGTGCTAGAGGAACCTATCATTACTACTACCCGTCCTATATTGAATTCTCAATATCTTTCCTCGAACCCATTTGGGTCTCTTGGTCACTCACTAGGCTATAATGCTCAGTCCATCCCTATGGCCTCTAGTCCTTCTTCCTATGGTATGCCGAATTTTACTTCACAGTTTTCAAACTCCATCCTAGTTGTTGGCCCTAATGCTAGCATTGGACTTGGGGGAACTACCCCTCCTTATACTCCATTTTCATTTGTTGGTTCTCAAATCCCTCAAATGAATCCTAATATGGGAGGCATTCCCTCTTTTAACCCCCGATCTAATCCTCTTGCTTATGGGTGGAGCAATTAACATGGTGGACAATATTCTTCTCAAGTTTCATCCTATACCCTCACCTCCTCAGTGTCGATTCCAACCAACACGTTTGGCATGATGAATCCACCTTTACCCTCTAGATTCACACTCGGAGGAGGTCAGTTTCACACCTTGGGAAACCCCAAACCTTGAGCCACTCTGACTGGAGGAATTTTTTATAACCCTCATAAGAACATTATTACTAGAATGATTCCTAACCAACCTCTTATGAATCATCCTGGAGGGGGGTCTTAAAATTCCAGATAGGGCCATGGTGCTTACGAGAACCCTGGATGGGCTATAGTTCCTCAAACAAAATCTTTCCAGGGAGCTTGGGGCCAGATGCCACAACCCCGTCTCCCTTTTCTGGAAATGCTTAATATGCCAGACTTGTCTAATTTGATGAACAATCCTATGTTTCATGATCCTACATGGCCCCCCATCCCCACCAAGATTCCTTCAGACATTCTAAAATTCAAAGGTAATAATGGAGAGGATCTTGGTGATCAAGTCACCACCATTCACCTATGGTTCTCTTTGAATTCCATTAATGACGTTTCCATTATATTAATATTCTTTCAACTCACCCTCATTGGGGTCGCTACGAAATGGTATATCGAGCTAGCTAGGGGGGCATATGGGACCTTTAGTGAGATGGTGTTTGTCTTTCTTAACCACTTCCAATTCCTGATTTGTTACGATGTTGGCCTAGAACATTTGTCGAATTTATGCTAGGACACAACCACTCATATCTCAGATCATATCCAGGAGTGGCGTAGATGTAAAAGGTTGATTAAGAACTCCATACCCCCAACCTTTGTTTTAGAATGATTCCTTAAGTATTTTCATCCTCCTATCTCAAAGGATGTTTCTACATCCAGGGTTACAACTCAAGAATAAGAAATCTTCAAATCCCAACACCTGGATCTTATATACGCTCAGTCTAGGATGTTATACCAAATTCTTCTGGATGCACCGAGGTAAACTTATGACCCTAGAAAAAAGCACATACCTCATGCCGATGGCATTGTAGGATCCGCCAATGTAAAATTTGCAGACTCGGTGACAAGACATTTGAAAGAGTTGTCTCTAAACCAATCTAAAGGAGGGCCAAATTCATCTATGTCTTCCAATCCCACTCAGTCGATGGATGTACATTTTTTGAAATCATTTATTGGCCTAGATGGTAACCAACAACTAGGGGAGAATAAAAAGAAAGGACACAATAGTAATCGTAAGGGTGGGGAAAATAATAATAAACCCAAGGACAATGATAATAATGAGAAGATGAGTAATAATGTTGGAGAGGGAAAGAAAGAAAGGTGTAAGGTGAAATATCCCTTCAAGCTTTGTACGGACGATCACCTTACTCATTTATGCCCCAAAATTGAAGAAGCTGCGAGGCTCTTATCTCTACCACCCGCCGTGATGAAGAATCCTTTCCCACATAACCAACACATGGCCTTGAGCTCCTCAAATGATGAAAAAGCAGTCGGTGGGAATAAAAACCCACTGTCGCAAGATGACGCCCATTTGTGTATCAATATGGTCGATTCTAAGGTTCATGTAGCCACCTAGTCTCACGATTATAGTTCTTCACAGGCTATACCTGGTCTATAATATCCTCCTCCTCCTTTGGAGATGACTTTACAGATCGAAAAACTAGAGCCACCACTTTGTATTCCTAAAGGAGTACTCAATCTCTCTACCCACAATCAAAATGCTAGAGCCACCCAAAATTACTCTATTGTTGAGGATCTGGGTAAAACCCCTTGTGCGATGTCGGCTTTGGAGGTACTCCACATGTGTCCTTCATAAAGGAATGCCTTGCTATCTGTATTACGATATATAGACCCCATTGGCTTGAATTTATCAATTTTGATGTCACAGATGTGAAGCCTCTCTTGCCTTACCATGTGGGGTACTCAAATTATACCATCAAACATGCAGTTGTTGATGAAGGCACTGTCGCATGTGTGATGTCCCTAATTTGTTGGAAAGCTCTCAGCTCTTTGAATCTTTCTCAATCATCGAACATGTTGACTTCTTTTGACGATTGTTCCTTCTTCCCTCAAGGTATTCGTCCTTCCTTTCTAGTCCAGTTAGGTGGTACGACGGTAGAGGTGGATGTTGAGGTAGTTTATGTGCCTCTTGATTATAACTTGTTAGTAGGATGAAATTGGACCTATGCTATGACTGTTGTCATATCATCCCTCTTCTACGCTCTTTGTTTTCCACTCGATGGGAAGATCATGAAGATCAACCAATTATCCTTTGTGTATGATATCCCCAATGCATCAGTTGTTCCATCGATCCCGCGGTTAACAATTCTCAGCCGACAACTGAGAATATCAGTGTCAGAATTTATTCATCCCTTCTGGGTACTTTTGACTTCATGGCATAGATTCACCATGTTTACGCCATGTCCAGTAGGCTCATGTCCTTAGAGAGGTTTGTTCCTTTCCGTACTTCCTATTTTAACGATCCTTGGAACCTACCTTCCTCGACTTCGTCTTGTGAAGGTTAGTCACATGATGGAATGGCCATGCCACTATCTATAGCAGAGATTGTGTATCAAGTTGTTCTTGAATCTTCAATCGATCCTAATCCTATTACCTCGCCGAAGGATGAGGAGGATCTTGTTATTAAGACTATGTGGGCCACTTCGTTGTATTGTTCACATGATTTCCTTGATGGGAAATTTCCCTCAGAAAAATACATCATCGAATCCATGAATGGTTCTGACAAACCTTGGGATGATATTCATCATCGCTCTTATTTTCTCCCAGAGCTTGCTAGAATCGAACAAGATGACTTTTGATCTACTTTGAGTGAGATAGTTGGTCACACCGTAGTTCCACTTGATATGCACAACATTTATGCCGAAGGAAATATGGTGAGTATCTCTCCTACTATCACGATCAATATCTCTCGTACCCCTGGAAAGAGTGAAAACGTACACATTGGTGTAGATTGTTTTCTAGAAGAAATATTAATCTACCCTGAGCTCTTCAAGGAATTTCAAGATGTATTTGCTTGGTCATATGAAGAGATGCCAGGAATAGATCCTCGTATTTTCTAGCATGATATTAGAACTTATCCAGATGCTAAGCCTATTCAACAACATCTTAGAGCTGTCAATCCCCGGAAGTCCCCTGCTATTAAGGAAGAGGTAGAGAAAAATACTTAAGGTTGGATTTATCTACCCGGTTCCCTTGATTGAATGGATATCCAATCCCGTTCCTATGAATAAGAAGCAAGGAACCATCTTTGTATGCATGGAATTTCGTGACCTGAACAAATCTTGTCCTAAAGAAAACTTCCCAACACATTTCATCGATCAGATTCTCAACAAGTGTGCAGGAAGAAAAGTGTTTTCTTTCATGCAAGGATTTTTAGGGTATAACCAAATCCAAATTAAACCTAAGGATCAACACAAGACAACATATATTTGTCCTTGGGGTACTTTTTCATACTGGAAGATGCCTTTCATCCTAAAAATGCTGGAGCAACGTTCCAACGTGCTATGACCTTCTCATTCCACGATATTAAGAATATAGTCGAATCTTACCTTGACGATATTTATGTTGACTCTCGTAAGAGAACGGATCACTCTAAGCACCTTGAGCTAGTTTTTGAAATATATTGTTACTATAGAATCTGGTTGAACCCTCATAAGTGCACATTTTGTGTTAGGTCTGGTCTTCTTTTGGGATTTCTAGTTTTTGAGACTAGGATCATGGTAGATCCGTTAAAGGTTGAGGCAATACTTTGGTTGCCTCCCTCACACACTATTCGACGACTTAAAGGTTTAAAGGGGAAAGCTAACTTTTAATGTCGATTTATAGTAAACTATGCCAATATCACTAAGGGTTTCATGTGTGTTTTGAAGAAGGACACCCCTTTTATCTGAGATGAGTGAGCCTAGGAGTTCTTTGATGCTTTGAAGAAATCCTTGGTATTGATGCCTCTACTGAAGTCTTCTGACTATAGTAGGGATTAATTTATTTATATATCGATGTCCGAGGAGACGATTGGTATGGTTTTGGTTTAGGAGGATGATGAGCTCTGTGATCACGTCATATACTATCTTAGTCGAAACTTAGTCGTTCCTCAGCTCAATTATTCTCACATTGAAAAGATAGCTTTGGTTGTTGTTCACGCAGTCCAACATTTATGCCATTATATATTTCTTTGCAAGACTAATGTGGTTTTCGATGTCAATTCATTTCAATACGTCCTTACTAGGCGTATCATAGGGGGAAAATATAATAAATGGATTGTCATTTTACAAGAATTTGATATTTATTTTACTTCTATGAAATCTAAGAAATCACTAGTCTTCATAGTGTTCATATTCAACTTTCCATGATTAGATGAGGATGTTATCCACGTTGATTCGTTTGCGAACGAACACATTTTCCTTGTCTCGTCGTCCGACCCCTGGTATGGACACATCGTTCTCTATATTCAAACCTTGAAGTTCCCTCGGCATAGCTCGTGAGATGACCCACAACGTGTACGATACCAAGCTAATAATTACACTATCTTCAGTGACACTTTGTATCGTCGAGGAATATACAATACTCTGCATCATTTTTTAACTCATGAGGAATCTGAGTCAGTCCTAAACGATTTCCACAGTGGAGCTTGTGGTGATTATCTATCTAGGCTTGTGACAACCCAAAAAAATTTGCAAGCTGATTATTTTTGGCCATCTATCTTTAAATATTGTGTTGAAGCGGTTAAGAAGTGTCACCCCTGCCAAGTGTTCACTCAAAAAATGCGCTCACATACATCCCCTCTTCGCCTAGTCATTACCATTGGTCCCTTCACCAAGTGGGGGGTAGAATTCATGGATTTCAACCCAACTTCGGTTGGGGGGCATCAACACATTATCGTGGTCATTGACTACTTTAATAAGTGGTTTGAAGCCATGCCTGCAGTTAATTTTGACGTGAAGACTTTCGCCTTTTTTGTATTCAATCAAATTATCGCCCAGTTCGGTATCCCTAGTGATATTGTCATTGTTCATGGAAGTCACTTTCAGAATGAAATGATGGAAGAGCTAGCATCCAAGCTAGGGTTTAATAATTTTCATTCTTCCCCTTAATACCCATAGGAAAATTGAGAAGTAGAGGTCATCAAAAAGTATCTCGAGACCATTTTGTAGAAAATTGTCAACTAGAGTAAGTCTGAATGGCACATTATGCTATATCCCGCACTCTGGACATACCAAACCTAGGTTAAGACTGCCACTAGATTTTCCCCTTTCCATTTAGTGCACGGTGTGGAGTCAATATTACCTATTGAATGCGAGATCCCTTCTCTTAATTTGGAATTCGTGCTCCTACCTAACACTTTAGATCTCAAGTGACACCTGGTACACTTAAAGAGTCTTGATGAGCAGCATCGAGATGCCTCTATGACTATCGAGGAAAACAAAAGAAGTGTTAAGGTCCAGTACGATAATTATGTCTGTCCTTGGTTGTACGCTAAGGCTAACTTGGTCCTCTTATATGATCAAGCCAAAGAACCGTTGGGGGTAGGAAAGTTTAAACCCATGTGGCATAGTCCCTATATCGTGCGACGTGTCTAGGAAAAAGGAGCCTATAAGTTAGAGGATTATGAAGGGAATGTGTTGGTCGAGCCCAGGAATGGGCTCTACTTGAAAAGATATTACGCTTGATCCCCAATATTGGGTGTAACTCTTTGTATACTAATGTAATTTAGTGTATATATATGTTCCCTTTATTTTTGTCTTTATCTTGCTTATCAAGTCTTCCCTTGGTTGGCATATGTCAACAGAGTCTTCAGTCTACTTAGGATTCACATACAGAGCCATTATTCATACATGGAACTTGGCTTTTGTCACTTGGGTTGTTTACTCACCCGAGGGTCTACTGGTGTCTTCAAGTGGCATATGCCTAGAGCCATCCATGAATAATGTGGTCGAATATAACGTTGGTATAGAACTTTTTGGTGATGCTACATCACATGGTATTCTCTCTTTAGAGGTTCACCTAGATTCCTAGTTAGTAGTATGTCAGTTGAAAGGCAGTTATTGTGTGCATGATCCTACTTTACTCTGACGATTCCTACAAGTACGTATTTTAGAAAGACAATTTTATCTTATTACGTATCATCACATATCTAGGAGTTCTAATTATGTATATTATGCTTATGCTAATTTCGTTTTAGATTGGAATTTGTCACATAACTAAAGCAAAGAAAACCATCTCATCAAAGTACACATTGTAATATAAGTAAATCCGAAGATCCTTGTTTTATATATATTTCAAAAAATATGATGTTCATAGTACAAAATTGGGGCTAACACCCTCAATAGACATATACAACCAATAATACAAGATCCATGACATCTACACCTGTGGCGTCGGATGTGTGTCATGATAACAAACTATGAAATATGAGAGACACCGAAAGAGTCGCACCCAAGCTCTGGGCACACAAACCACTTTCTATTGCATGGCCTCTGATAGATACTCTACATGAACCATCGAAATCCTATGATTGAAATGAGATAGGTTTCCCTCCACGTTTTGAAGGATTCTCTCTACTTCACCTCCCATTGCATCATCTCCACAATGCCTCTAATGATGTCATGGAATCCTATCCAACCATTGTGTACCTGCGTTTGTGTCACACAAGTGTCTAGTTAGTACTTAAGAATCATCCAAAAATATTTTATTTTTACTATACAAAAATAAAAAAAATTGAAATATTTAAAAACATTTGACATACCTATGTCCTCATAGGTGGTCTCTGGTTGTAGTGGAATGCCAGGGTCCCCTCTGAAGTCGATCCCTGCACAGGGGTAGTCATCAATAGGAATGACCTATCGTCTCCACCAGTAGAAGAAATCATCATTGTAGGGTGTGGGCACCCTACCTCCCCCCTTCCGTCTCATTACCTCGGTCCACCATGCCATGGCTAGATCACGAGGTCCTCTCAGAATGATCTTGACTCTAGGTCTCAAACCTAGAACATGCTTGAAGAAACAACTGCACAAGATAGAGGCAAACCCGAAGTTCCTCTTGTCACCCTGTTTTCACTCTGTTAACTGGCTCTTCATATTAGCCAGTAGTGAGGTACACCAATCATATAAAGTGGGTCTCAAGCACTCTATAGAATAGAAAATGAGTGACCTTGATGCCTGGTGTAATGAATCTGATCCTGTGATCTTGGTTAACATGAGGATAACAATCTTGAGGCTGAGATTGTTTATTTCTAGGATGAGGATTTGACTCCCGACCTTCTCAATCCCTGCTACATAGTGAGCGTCTATGTACTCCTCTATATTCATTTTTCTCCTAGCTCCCCAGGATTTGAGGTTCACCACCTCACCTCGATGTGATAACCTAGTCAAAAAGTATATATCCTTGACTTCAATCCTTAATGGTTTCCCATCAAGGTTGAATCTCTCAATGTCAGGATCCCAGTAATTCATGAGCAACTCAAGCAACCTCACTTGGGCCCTCATACCTTTGGGTGCCAAAAATTTATACAAGTCACATATTTTCAAGGCCATTTGGGTCCCTGGATCTCTTTCCACAACAACATCTACCTCCACATGTTCTCTTTCCCTCCATTCTAGCAGCATCCTACCAGATTAAAATCAATTTTTGAGTTAGAAAACTTACAAAACCTTATTTACGGACTTGTACATGGGATGCAACATTCACAGTAATATATAGGCCTGAGTACACGTGTCTTGTATTTTACACAGTCACGTATAACCTCACATATATGCGACCTGATGAATCGTAGCCCACGTACACCGAAATACTCAATTTGCGCCCTAATTTACTCAAATTTTGAAACCTAATTTAAAAATATAATCCACTAGAAAGGAAGAGGAGGGGAAGAGGAATTACCTAGTCTAGACGGTCTCTTATTTTGTCACCCAACGCTCCCACAATAACCAGTTGAAGATCGAAGGTAATTTGGTCCAATTTTCACTATTTAGGTAAAAAGTCAAAATAAAAGTAAATTTTGGTTTTGTTACTATTTATAGCAGTGTTTACCCACTTTCTATAGTTCTGAGTCATTTTTTCTCCTAATGGACTAATAGAACGGTGGATTGAGGTGTTTTTGTAGTTTTCACTAGGGATTCTTGAGGATTTTAACATTATGTTTACCGTTCGTAACCACGTGAAGGTATTTTCACTACCCAACATCTAGGATAGGAATCCATTCCACCATGTACTTTTGCATTGTCTTATAAATGTCACTCATATGCCTTAGATACAAACCCATTTGTTGCGACACACAACCTTCCATCTGCTATAATACCTGTCATTATCAACTGGTAGAGACTTACCAAACATGGGTACCCTAGTTATATCCTCTACTTCATTTGGTTCCCATGTAGAGATTTGTTTGTGTAGGACTGAGATTCCCTTATAGCTAATACATGAATTTATCCCGAGCCTCATTTTTTCACTCATAAACATGCTACCCTATACCTAGAGGACTCCCAACTGAGTTTAATTTAATCTCTTTTCCAACTCCTCTTCAAAAAGAGGAAATATTGTCGAGTGAACTTGTCTCTTTCACACTCGTAAATTGGATTTGAAAGGATGTCTATTTGGTACAAGTTTATCCATTTTTCATACCAAGTACACTAAGATCATGAAAAGGGATATTTTTTGGCATTGATTTGTGATTGCATCTCATGCCCTTGCTTGCAGTATTGAGCCTATAGTCGGTTCTCTCTTTGTGTTATAAACCGTTTTCCTCGATAGTTTTGCATTCTCAACCAAGAAGAGCCTCATTTATATCCTTCACAATTTGACACCCTATACCTAGGAGGGAACATTCCCCCAAGTTTCTATCTCCCGCGTGCATCTCCTTGCATTGAGCATAGGTATATTCCACTGTTGGAACTAGTTTTTATTGCTTACGACACTTGTTTCTTCCTCAGTATCAAAGCATTCATTTGACTATGAAAAAGAAAAAAACTACTGGCGGGAAAGGAATATTATCTTATATTGGTAGCAGTTGTGTCGCCTTTGAACAACACAAAGTTGTTGAGTTCATTTGTCATCATAATTTTGGGTTTAGCATTGCCTTAGAAATCTGAGCTCGTTACAAATATTTCTCTTCACCGACTAGTTACTTTTCCAATCCCTATGGAGAATTTCATTGATGCCTCCTACATCTCATGGTTTCATCATTTAGTCTATGCTATCAGAGTCTTCCATATGTCTCAGGCTCTTGTTCAAAGGAATTATATCAACCTGTGTCAACCATTTCTCGGAACTCTTAAATTTGCATGTCGTACATACCCTCATTCTGTCTCAGAATCACATGATGTTTTAGTCCTATCATGCACCCTAGTCCTACTTTCATCATTGGTCGGTAAACTTGAACCCAGAAGTCAAAATTTCATCATTGGTCATTGACTAGGTGGTTTCCCTTGTGTTCGACAGCAAGAAATATATTCACACACTGGGATTCATGTAGTGTCTTGGATGCCATTATCATAATTGGTGGTTTCCTCACCTTTGTCAACAATTTTCCTCATTAGCTGCTATTCAAAGGGTCTTTTTCATGTACCTCTTGCACTTGGCACACGTGAAATACTGTTAGGAACCAAATATCAATATAGCATAGAAAAACCTCAGAATAAGTACGCAACGCCTTGAAAAAGAGAGAAATTAAGATAATAAGCCTCTTCGAGGGGGAAACCTCCTTATGCCCACATAAATGTTCAATTACAAGATGATTCCAAATGAAAATGTCTCCTTGGTATATATAGGAGACTAGGAGGTATAATTACAACTAATGGATTAAAGTCGACATAAATAAAATAACATTACTAATGTAATATGCCCTAGTCAAGGGGTAATGAGCCACTATTTAGGGCTTAATATGCCCCTCCCCTTGAGAAAAGTGTTTTTCGCAACACTTGAGTAACTTTGGATGCTTCTATATAAAAGAATCATCTACCCAAGTGGAATCTTCAGTCTGTAGTTTCCTCCATTTAATGAGATACTCTGAAATGGATCTATTCCTCAGCTGGTGAATTCTTGTGTCAGTTATGGCTTCAGGATACAATATGATTTTTCCTTCCTCTTCAAGTTCTAGAAATATAGTTTGAACTAGGATCTTGTCACCTATAACCTTCTTTAAGCATGAATCATGGAAAAATGGGTGTACTCATGAAGATGCGGGCAACTCCAATTTGTATGTTATAGTACCAATATTTTGCAACACCTTATAAGGGCCATATTACTTTGGTGATAATTTATTATCCTTCTTGGATTTCTTGAGGGACATCTGTTTGTATGGTTGTAGTCTTAGAAACACCCAATCCCCTACTTCAAAATTTATTTCACTACGATGTTGATCTGCTTGTTGTTTCATGCGATTTTGTGCCATGGTTAGGTTGTCCTTTAATATTTGGAGAACTTGTTGTTGATTCTCGATGTGATCTTCCACTGCTTG
>JZKD02S1685913.1:81401-111445 GCA_000966675.3 Picea glauca
TCCAATGAAAATTTCATGAAAAGTTCTTGAAAATTAAAATCCATTGTTCCTAATGACTGTAACCATTGGATTCCTAGTACAACATCAACACCACCCATGGGTATAGAAATCATTGTACTATTCATTACATATTCCCCCATAGTAAGATTGATCATATTTCATTTTCCTGAGCAATTGATAGTTCCTCCATCTGCAATCATTACTTGAAACTCTAGTGTTGGATATACAAAGCAATTGAGAGATTTGGATAATTTATAGTGAATGAAATTATGGGTACTGCCAGAATCAATTAGGACTATTACATTTTTCTTTTTGATATATCCTTCGATCTTGAGGGTTTGAGGAGTGGTAATTCTAGCCAATGCATTACACGATATTGTGGGAGTCAACTCTTTAGACGAAATTGCTTCTACATTTTCATCTTGAGATGGTTATTTTTCTTGTTCTTGTTCTTATTCTTGTTCTTCTTCCTCTTCACAATCTATGTAGAATAATTTATTCTTACCACACTTATGTCCCTTACTGTACTTGTTGTCACAATTAAAACATAAACCTTTTGCTTTTCTTTCCTCCAATTGTTGAGGTGTCAACCTTGTAGGTTGAGGTGTTTTAGAATAAGGAGAATTATTCTCTCTATAGATGTTAGGATTTGTCCTTCTAGTAGCCATAGCCATATTTTTACTTTCAAATTTTCTTGCCACCCTAAATGCATTCTCCAATGATTTGGGTTCCCAAAGGAGAACCTCATGTTGAATGTTATGCCTTAAAGTTCCTATGAATACATCAATCAAGTGCTCATCTGGAATACCTGTTACCTTTATATTCAATCTTTGGAAGTTCTCAATGTGCTCTATAACTGAACCCTTTTGCTTGAGATTTATCAATTGGCTAAAGAAGGTATTTCTCCTTGTATCATCATAGTGTGCTATCATTTCTTCCGTGAAAATTGTCCAAGTGACGAGTGATTTGTGAGAACAAAGTCATCGATATCATACAAATTGATTGGGTTCTAAATATAAAGAAGCAATTCGTACCTTTTGTGTATGTGGCACATTATGTATATCAAAGAATTGCTCCATCTAAGGTATCCACGTGATAGGGTCCTTGCCATCAAACTTCCTCATATCGACTTAGGAACGTGGTTGGTTTTCAACCCAAAGTTGGAGTTTCTCCATTCTTGATTCACATTCCTTATGTCCTCATCATGAATTTCATGGGATACATTTTCACTTTTAGGTGTCCTCTCTATTATGAAAATTTTCAATCCTTCCATGATCTCCTCTTTTAAACCATCCATCTTAGTATTTATTGCCTCCAACTTAGCTTCCATCTCTTGTATTTCATATTTTGTTACTATCTTATTTTGTAAATCATTTATGTCTCTACACATTTCTTCACCTTCATCAAGAGTCCAATTAGGATTGTATGGAGGCTTATTTGGCGTAGAATTTCCCTTTTTTGGTGGCATGTTGACCCAGTATCACTTTAAACCTTGATTTTGAGGTGGTTCTTTTAGACAATATTCCTTTTATTGTATCTCCAAAATTTTGGCCCTTCTGAGTATTAAATTTTCTTTCTTGTAGGTCTCGGATATTTATTCTCTAAAATTCCACAGGTTTGATCAAAATTGGATGTGTCAAGTGGAATTTACAGTAACTTCCCTACAACTTGTTGATTTTTTTCCTTTCTAGGATTTTCCACTTGTATAGCGTTCCCCGCACAAAATAATTGATTTAAAATTATGAAACTCATACCAAAACTACTACAGTTTCTCCACTATCTAATGCAACTAGTCTCACTCAATTTGGATACTCTAGGAAGAAGTTATGATTTTTTTACTCAAAACACCTGCTTGAGACTAGTCAATAGGAATAATCAGATACCCTATATTCCACAGGGTGTATCTACAAATTTAAGATGACCCAGAAGATGAAAATGTTACCACAGATACCTTACTAAGTTTTGTGAATATTCTCCAGATTTCAGGGTCTAAAATGTTACAAAAAAAAAATTATAACACAAATTCCGCAATGAATCAGTTCAGGATGGCTCAAGAACCCTATCTTAGAAAGGTTGTATCTATGAAAGTATAATCCCTCAAGAGATGATATTTTAACCCATTGTACCTTGATCCGTCTACTAAATATATTCCAAGTTGTTCCTTATGAATCATTGTAGAAAAAACATTATAGTAAAAATTCCAAGGTGTCTCAGATGTAGCAATGAAACCCCAAGACCTTGAACTCTGATACCATATGTTAGGAACCAAATATCAATATAGCATAGAAAAACCTCAGAATAAGTAATCAATGCCTTGAAAAAGAGAGAAATTTAGATAGTAATCCTCTTCGAGGGGGAAAGCTCCTTATGCCCACATAAATGTTCAATTAGAAGATGATTCCAAATTAAAATGTCTCCTTGGTATATATAGGAGACTAGGAGGTATAATTACAACTAATGGATTAAAGCCAATATAAATAAAATAACATTACTAATGTAATATGCCCGAATTAAGGGGTAATGAGCCACTATTTAGGGCTTAACAAATACGCATAGGGTTGTTGGTTCGTGAACATGTTCTTCATCCAATCTCCTCCAAATCATGAAGCTCCTGCTCTATACCTCGTGCTGAATGATGAGAGATGTCTTAATTCTCTCCTTTCAACAGGTCTCCTTCCATTGAATTCAGCTCATCTATTTTGGAAACAAGACCTAGATTCCTATGATTACCTTGATACTTGCATTCATTAGTGGTAGTTTCTCTCGCCATCGACAATTGGGAATATATCAATGTCTCTTGATCGATGGATTCTTCAAGTGTTCAACCCCAAATTCTTTATCCACACTTGTACGAATGTAATCGATGCCTTGATACCTACTTTCATCATCGATAGGTTGTCTCATTTTTGTTAATGGTATACCTCAATGGTTGGTAATCAAACAATGTATTATTGTGTTCGACCTCAACTCCTTTATTCACATGATGTAGACTTTCACCTTTGGAGGATTGTGTAGAAGACTTGAAGACATCAATATTTGGTTGCAGCTTTCCTAAGTTGTTGCTTCCTTTTCATTGGACCAATACCTATATGAATTTAGTGATCATGGGAGATCAGATTCTACTCCATGGTATATATATATCTTCATATTGATTTTGAGACTGGTTCTACTGGGCCTTGTTCGTGACTATGATAACCTATGGCATGTAACTGCATTTTTTATTTTTCTATTCATGGCCACAGACAGTTGTTTGGTATATTTTCACATTGATCTCCAATGTAATTCAAATTGGAAGCCATGTATGCAAAGTCAGTGAAGAATGTAATGAGCAACTAGTTCTTCTAGGTGGTTCCCCATCACCCCACTTCTGGGTTTTTATAATGTATTTCGGCCATCGCAAATACTTCTATGACCTCACACATTAGGGGGCATCTGTTATAGCAAGATTTGCCTCACCCTATGCAATCTTGCATAGAGGGTCTTTTTCCATTTCCTTATGTAGAATTTTCATCCCTTTTTGCAAATCCCAGAGCTAAAAATACATTTTTTCCATATGTACACACCTTGCCTACTATAAATCATGTGTATACACAGGTTGCACCACTACAGCATGTGCACATCGATATTTGTGCCCAAAAATGAAAAATGGTGTCGATTTTCCATGGCATGACATGAGATCAATGATCCTTGGCCTTCCATATACTATATGAGCTATGGAAAAAGAGGAGAAAGAATTCAACTTTGAGAGCAAATTTACTCTAGAGAAATTATTCACTTCATATTGAGTTTGCATCCCTTTGTCCTTTAAGTTTGAACATAGTGTTCAGCCTCCAAGCTCTTCCCTTTTTGATTCAGAACTTCATTGTCTCTCGTATATGACCTTGCCTTTGGTGAAGGATTGAAGTGGTGGAGGCCCAACTCGAAGGAACATAGTTTCTCATTCTGAACCATGCCGACATGGAATTTTGTAACTTTTTCATTTCTATTGATCATATATTAATAGAAATTATTTTCCCGTCCAATTGATATCTTTTAAATATTTCAATTATTATTCCATGGGAATATTTGTTATATATGTTAATTGATTATGCTATTGAATGTGATAACATCATATATTATCACCATATGATTTCCTTTCTTGGTTGTTCAGGACTAGTCCCAGGTGTATTGCTTTGGGTCAAGTGCTCAATGGTGGACTTCATCAAATGTCTGGACAAGGTAGTCATTTTATCTTGACTTTCTAGCATATTTATTTATATAGCATACTTGATAATAGAGTTGATTTCTACAGTCATTTTCGTTTGTTGTGGTTTTCCCTAGCCATAGAGATATTTTCCTCGTAATAGATTACAACATATATTTACACAGAGTGGATTGAAGACACGATAGAGGTGTTGGTCAAAACAACTTAGCTAATACGAATTCGATATTACTTACATAAAAGGTACGTTGAATAGAGTGGAATATGTTTTGAGTCGGAGACCACATATATTCTCGGTAATACCTCTTCAGGAGAATCTTTGAGAAAAGATTTTAACTATACAGATTGACAATGACTAGTATAAAGAGGTTAAGGAAAATACTGGACAAGACTCCATGATGGTACCAAAGTTTAAAGGGTATACACTAGACAATGATAGATTTATGAGGTATAATAACAAGATTTACGTACTACCTAACGAAAAATTAAGAAGTTTGATCTTAAGCGAAGCTCATAGAGTAGTGTACATGGCTCATCTGGGAGTCACGAAGATGACGACAAACCTGAAGAGGTTATTCTTATGGAAATGAATGAATGTAGACATAGTTAGTTACGTGGTGAGATGTCTAGAATGTCAGCAAGTGAAGAATGAACATAGACATTCGACATGATTACTACAAATACACGCTATTCCATACTCAAAATGGGATGTCATTTCGATGGAATTTATATTTGGATTTCCACTGACGACAAGGAGACATGACTCAATTTTCATGGTAGTTGACACTCTAACGAAGAGTGCACATTTTATTCCTGTACATATGACGTATCCGGTGCCAGACATAGCTAGAGGTTTTTTCAGCGAGATTGTGAGATTACATGGTGTACCAAAAAGGATCATATTCGATAGAGGATCGATGTTTATAGGATGATTTTGGACTAGTTTTCAAGAGGATTTGGGGACACACCTAATATTTAGTACACCATATCATCCTGAGACATGCGGGTAGACAGAAAGAACGAACCAATTTTTTGAATATATGTTGCGTATGTATGTAATGGACCAAAAGAAACGTTGGGAAGAGTTCTTTCCACGGGTAGAGTTTGCATACAACAACAATTATCAAAGTACCATTAATACAATGTCGTTTCTATTTTTTTACAGGTGACCGTGTTAGACGCCATTGATTTGGGATCGACTTGAGGATAGGGTCCTGGTAGGACCATAAGTGATCTAATAAATGGATGCAAAAATGAAATTGATAATACAAAGGATTAAAGAAGCACAAGATCGACAGAAGAGTTAGGTTGATGCACATCACATTGACTGTAGTTATGAAGTTGGCGACTGAGTTTTCTTACAGGTGAAATCGCAAAAGATTCTGATCAAGTTTGAAAGAGGTGCTAAACTCTCTCCTAGGTTTGTGGAAACTTTCAAGGTTGTGGAAAAGAAATGATCCATGGCTTATCAACTAGCCATTCCTGATTCTTTGAGGCATATGCATGATGTTTTTCATGTATACGTTTTGAGATATTATGTTAGTTATCCTACACATGTGATTGACATGAGTTCTTTGCAAGTGTTGGATGAGGATTCTCTCACCGTGGAGCCAATCAAAATTTTGGAACATCGCATTTGACAGCTACTGTGTCAAATATTTGATTAGTTCAAGGTCTAGTGGGACAATTATAGTCCACACTCAGCTACCTAGGAGGACACATATGATATGCATCAACAACTTCACTACTTGTTTGATAGATTAGACATATAGATCTTGTCAGATACTTTTATTTACTACATTTTATATACTATACAACTTCGAGATCAAGTTTAAAACAAGAGGGGGTGTCTGTCACATCCCTCTCTATTGAGCACACATTATCGACTTATTCTTTGAGTACACTTGCGTGCAAGTGATCCAATTATAGTACATTGTTATTTGTTTTGATTATGAATTTTACATGATGATGTTGGATGGATTGTGATTTATTGTTACTTGATATATATGTATTGACAAATGTTATTGACAAGTTTACATGATTGTGCATGACACATGCTATATTATGGATGCCGATGATATCAATGGACCTCCTTGGGCTCTGGATTGATTCAGGGAGTGGATTGTGTTTTGTTTGAGTATTTAATTTTATGCATATGTGTCATATGATTGACTTACTATAGTTATGTACATGGATCAATGACATGGTTTTGTCAATAGATGCAGGTTGACGATGCTTGCTAATATGACTCACATAAGGAGTAAAGGGGCCATGCAAAAAAACCAGATATTGAGGGAGAGGTGTGGCAACTTCCCTGTCACAGCCTACTAGCACTCCCTCAGTGGCTCGAATTGTAGGTTAACGATTACCTAGTTCAAGAGGTACACGATGTCTTGAGGGCATATTGAAATAGTCTCACATGAATACTCTAAAGGGCACACAATAAAGAAAAATATTTATTCCTTAGAAGCCCTTAGTCTCTCACAGGATCACCTAAATGGAGTGTTGACTCCAAGGATTGGACAACTACCAAAAAGAGTAGAAGGCGAGTGTTACCCTTGGAGCACGAAGGTGCATCTTGAAGGTAACATCGTGTTAAAAAGGTTCATTCAATGAATCTAGGTGGCCTAGAAAACCTTGAAAGTATAATTATAAACCTTGAAATTATTTAGGCCTTGCCAGATTTAAATAATTAATTAAAGAATGAATTTATTGATTATAGATCCCAATAAAAGTCTAAGGCTATTAAAAAAAAATTAAGCCTAAGTCTAAGTTTTTGTAAGGAGACTAAACTAAATTATTAATTAAATTAAAAAGGAATGAAGTAAATTGATTTAAGAATTAAGAAAAGTGAAATAAATCTAAATATTTGATTTAATACACATGTGTGCAAGAAAATACTAAAATATAATTTTAAAATAAGAAATGAATAAAGTATGTGAGAATAGGTGTACACATAGAATGGTATCTAGGCTCTAGCTACCACTAGTCTAACTAGAAGAAGAATCATATTTTAACTCTAACTCAGATTTAGTAAGGAGTCGGTCATTAAATGAGAATCTAGGAAATAAAGAGACAACTAGGAGCGATTTAAGGAGGGCATTTGGGAAATGTGAGGGAAATTGACTTTTAATTAAAATAAAATATGTATTTACTTGTGCAACTTGGGGAGAGGGTGACAAGTGTGAGGGGGGATAATCCTAATTTATTGAATTAAAAAGAAAATTGATTGTGTATGTGGGGATGTGTAGTAAGGAAATTCCTATAAAGAAAATGGTTTCTATGGGAAAGGGATCACAATGGTTATGGGTAAAGTTATGCTGCCAAAATCATTTTGACTTGTTTTACTTGTGAGAGTTGGGATACTAAGCTTGAGAGAGAGAGTGGTGGATTTACCTTGCGAAGAAAGCTTGAAGCTAAATTATTTTTGGTTTTGTGTGCGTGGCCCTTTTGTGGCTCGGGGGGATAAGGAGGAAGAAGAGTTCCCTAGCATTGGCTGGGAGGTATTGGTGAAATTGCAACGATTAGCAAGCAGGAGGTCGGAAGAAACACCACTTGTTAAATATCATATTCAGGTCCATCTTTGTCATTGGTTACAATATTTTATTGAATTTGTAATTGCATTTGGATTTAAATTTGTATAATCAAGTTTTTATATTGCGTAAATTGTGTGAATTTAAAAAGTCAAAGAGACACTCTCCTTGATATTTTTATAAATTCTGGAAGGGGATTTCTGATATTCATGGCCATTGCAATTTTCTCACTAACTAATCGAACTTCTTGATTAAGTTCTTTTCTATTCTCCCAACCCATGATTGTTTTCTACATGCTCGTTGTTACCCATGAAATATGTATAAATAAATTGCTGGTTGTTATTTGGTAGGTTTATATACAATATATGATTCTTTAATCGTTGCCTTGGTTGCATGTAGAAATTTTAATACTGTCGAGACGAATAGCCAAAAAATGAAGTTGTAGTTGCATACTTTGAGTGTGTAATAGTTGAATTTTTCCGGAAATTGAATTTGTGGTGTCTCTAAAATGTGAACTAAATTCCATATGATTCTTGCCACAAATAAAACCCCGAATTTATTCTCTGGCGTAGTCACTGTCATTCAATATTTTTGATCTATATTTGAATTCAATTTCCATCTCATTTTTCCACAAAATACAAACCTGAATTTACTCTCTGTCGTTGAACAGTGTAGAACCTTGATGAGTCCTTAAAAAGGTCATTGAACAGTGTAGAACCTTCTTGATGGTTTATCAATGAATATGTGGAAATGATATAGTCTCTGTTGGTTGATCTTACCCAGGAATTGTGAATTCTCCCCTGTCACAGCCACTATTTTCCAGTTGGATTTTTAAATTGTTTTTCGGAAAAAATAAACTTTTTACCCAACAAATTTCATACTTCAAATTTCATGTGAATTTGGTTGATGGATGACACTGGACTTGTTATGAAATTTGAATTTGAATCCAGTTGATGTATCACTACCTTATCCATGAACTATCGGACGATGCCAAGCCAAACAGAGATCAGTTAAAATGATCTTTTCCTTCCACGAAAATTTAAAAATTGATTAGGCGAGATGTCGATCTAAAATCCACGTTAATTACCCTATAATCATTGGCCTTCGTGGGAATCCTTGCCAGAAGTTACTGTCATTTTAGTTTCTTCATAATCCACAAGTTTAGAGGAAAAAATCCTCTCCAGGTTGCAATAAATCTAGCACCGCTTAAATGAAAGTCCCAGTTAGGGTTGTTGAAACCTTGAACATTGTCCTCCTTTTCGTAATCGATTGGATGTTGTTTTTTTTTTTTTTTGTTTGTGAGATGTGTAAGTTCCTCGTATCACCATGAGACAACCCAGAAGTATGCACACACCAACGTCAGACCTTTCTCGAATTTCTGAGTACTGTTGGGACTGGTGCAAATTCTTAGTCCTTCGTTATCCTCTTAACTTTCCTTTTTATAGATTTGTTAAGCAATTCTTAGTCCTTCGTTATCCTCTTAACTTTCCTTTTTATAGATTTGTTAAGCAGTTGGGATCATTACCCTTGATTTTGTGTTTTGATTTATCATTTAAATACAAGTATAAAGGATAACTTATGAGATTTTATGTATATTGCTTAACAAGGTTAATACTCTTGATTCTTGAAATGGTGATGTTTGATTGAATTCCATACTTAGTTCTTTTGTGATGTGATCTCTGGTAGTAATATATGGATGTTAAAGTTAGATTGAGTCCTTATGTATGAATTAAATGAGATTGGGCTTCCATAAATTCCCTTCATTGGAAGTGTATTGACTTGGGTTATTTTGTTATTGGGTCCTTCTTTAATTCCTTAATTAGAATTTAGGTCAACTCTGAGTTCTTCGTTAATGTCAAGTATGACTTGATCTTTAAGAAAAAACAATCTTTATGTGGGGATATGTAGGTTAGCAGGTGGATTATTTTACTTGGGTTATGGGTTGATATTCTTTAAGTTACTTTATTAGATACGTAAGGTAGCATTAAACGTTTTATGTGATGTCTTAAGAAAGTTTGATTTTCTTATGTTTTCTTATGAATGGATGTGTAAATTAGCATTTGAATTTCTTATATATATACCTTAAATAAGATAATCCATAACATAAAAGAAAACCTAATTGAGCTATATGTAGATGTTAATTGTTACGAAAGTTAAAACACATGAGAGTGATGCTTCAAGTCAATAAAAAAGATTTGGAAAATTTCTATTGATGTTAGAGTAGATTTGTACCGGTCACAAGGAATGCACCTATTCCCTTGTATTTTTAATTAATTCTTATATAATTTTTCCTTACTTAGCTTTCTTGACTTTGATTGAGTTATTGAATAAGCAAAGTAGTCATTCTCTTGTGCTATGAAGAATTGATGGTTAATATGGTTTCTTAATCTAGTTCAATTTTGGCATGTGATTGGTAGATGGGATTTAGAAACCTCCTTCCTACTCAAAACAGTCACTAGTCCTGAGACCTTTAATGGTCAATATCAATCAGATGAATCTGTAATTGAGCATTTCTTATGAGTCTTGGAGGTCCTAACCATGTAGGATAGGTTGGGCAGGTAGCTTCATTATGTTATATTATCAGATATGGTTGAGTGGATAATAGTGATGTTACTATGATGGATTTGATTGTGTAGTTGTTGATCTATGTTGTGACGCATGTCACTTGTCGTATGTTGTTTTCAAAAAAAAAATTGTACTCATTATTGTTGTCATAAATGAGGATACATCACATATTTTATCATATCCGGTTCAACCCTATGAATTTGGACCGTTACGCCTTCCCCTGTGTTAAACTTATGACTTAAACATCATCGCTAGTTAAAATTTGAAATTTTTCCATGCACATAATCATGGTTAGAGTAATCCATGGAGGTATATGACATGGTGCTAGGGGAAGAGGTGCGAGACCTCCAGTAGAATCCATTCCAGAGGGGTCTAACCCCCAAGGATAAGAACAATTCATTGAGCAAGACCAGGTTATTGTGGGAGATGTGGTGATGCAATAGCATCGTAAGCGAGTTGGATATGCACTAGTGCACATTTTGAAATCATTTTGAATTTGAAAGGATAAAACATTAATGTAATATCTTGAAAGGATGCATTCACATTTATGTCTTGAGTTGTAACGTAGATCTTGAGTGTAGATCTCATCAGTTGGTTGGAGGCATTTATTGTAATGAATGTAAAGTAGTTGTAGACTTTAATTTGATTAGATAACTAGAGATGTAGGGGGGAAAACTATAGAAATCTCTCTTGCATGTATTGTATTGTAGGATTATTCTCATTGCAAGAATTAGAGTTGTAGAGCAATAGAATAGGAGAGCAGAGAAGAACATAGATTGTAGAAGTGGTATAAGAAGATAGTTGTTGATATAGAAACCATGTACAGAAATGCTTGAGTTAATATAAGGATGATATGACTCAATTTCATGGTGTTGTGATGAATACTATTTGCATCTATTGAATGGTATGTTTACAATTTTCCTATATGCTTTGTTATGAATTTGTTTCAATGCTATGTGTATGTATGATTTTATGTTGAATGTATGAAGTCTTTGAGAGGGAGAGAATGAGTTTCAATTGTTTCTCGTCTTGAGAAATTCCTGCAAGGGATGCAATGAAGGTCATGCAATGTGTGCATTCACAAGTTCTGAGTTTTACCTCATAAAAGATCAGGAGAGATACCGTTGTTCTCATACCAGCAGAAGTGTGAGTATAACATAGAGCCATGTAAGGAGTGTGTAGGCAGTTTAAAGTCTTATACTTTTCCAACCCAAGAGAGGGGTTGAAGGATTTTTGTTGCAAGGAGTGCATAGAAGAGGAATACGTCAAATAAACAGAAATTGTCGTGAGTGCCACAAGGAGTGTGCGCACAGAACCCTTAGAATTCTTGAGTTTGTAGTAGAAGCCTAGCTTAGAAGGGATAGAGACTTCAAGGGATTCGAAGAAAAGTAGAAGTTTGAAGTCACCTCATAGAGGTTGACCCTAGAAGAATTGACTCCAATTCCTTTGCCTTGGAGCCATTTAAAATCTGAAACAGATGGTGGAATTTCTCAGAGGAAGAACACCGAAATTATGTCAGCCATTGGATCTACTAGATCAACTAAGGGGATAAGGTTGATAACCTTTCAACATTCACAAGCACAGGAGGAATAGTATCCGTCGGATTTTGATCAATGAGATTCGTTGATCTCTTGATTTTGGATCTCTACATTTTAGGAGTCAGGAGTTGAATCATTGGGCTTGTGTTATACAAATGGTCCTGACATCGCGAAATGTGAAGTCATGAGGCGATCGTGGTCATAAATTGAGGATAAGGAACATGACCATCAGATATGGTCCTGGGAAGAAGTCCCACATTGGGTTTCGGGGTTTCATGGATGTGGAGTGTTGGGCTTGTATCACATCAATACCCCCAAAATCGCGATTCACAAAATACCTTTTCGAATAAAGGTTGTGTTCACATTGGTTGGTCACATAGGAAAGAGTTCGCATGTAGTTCTTGTTTGCAAAGGCTTATCTCCTAAGAAGGACCTATGGTTACAAGTGTGGAAGATTCTAGCTGGGAATCAAAAATCCATTTCGGTTCAAGGGGAGATTAAGAACGATCCTTAGACCGGGAGGTCAAGAAAAACTTGTTGAGGTAGGGGTGTTGTGTTAGGTGGTATCATAGCTTACAATCATTTTTTTATGTAGGGAGGAGGAGATAGAAGGCAAGTTGTGATTTAAATTCTGTGTGGAACAGATTTAAACAATGTCGCCCAGAAGACATCAAGACATACCAATGCCCAATCCAGTCGTGGAAAGGGAAATGAGAGAACTTTGTGCTCGATTGGATGCTATGGAGACAACACAAAGATGAGCTACTGATACAGGAGATGTCAATGAAGACGAAAGTGAAAATGAGGCTAAAGTTGAAGAAGAAGTTGTAGTCTAAGATGTTGCAGAAGAATGTATATTCAAAGCTATTGCAAGAATAGGGGCTAGAGAAAAAATGGACATCCTGATGTATGAAGGCATCTTAGACATTGAGGAGCTACAAGATTGGTTTAGATCTCTGGATAAGTACTTCGATTATGAAGATATCAAAGAAGATAGGAAATTAAAACATGTTGTGACTAGATTGAAAGGGCATGCGACACTGTTGTGGGATGAACTGTAGGCTGATAAGCGTTGCAAGGGAAGAAAAAAAAAATCAAAACCTGGGATAGGATGGTTGCAAATATGAAAGACAATTTTATATCCAGAGACTACCAGATTAATCTGTTTCAAAGAATGAAGAATTTTAGACACAAAGGGATGACAGTGAAGGAATACACTGAGGAATTTTATCGACTTAACATCAGAGAAGGTCATCACGAAAGTGATGATGAAAAGGTCGCCAGATACATGAATGGTATGAGATATGACATTTAGGATGAGATGAGCATGGTGACAATCATAAATGTGGAAGATTCTTATCAGATTGCTCTAAAGACAGAAGAAAAATTGGCTCGAAAGAAAGGTCAAAGGGGTAGAGGTAGAAGTCAGAGCAGAGGCAAAGCAATTGCCCAGGATAGATTATAGAAGCCCAAAGATGAAGAAAAGAAACCTCATAACCACCTAGAAAGGGAAGGAAGCTAGCATAGAGGACAATATGCCGATAGAAACACTTTTCCTCGAGACATAGGAAGAGGAAGAGGCAAAGGTGGTGAGATAAAATGTTTTATCTGTGGAAAGATTAGACACAAGTCTTATGAGTGTCCTGATAGAAAAATAGATGGAGGAGGCAAAGCTCACATTTCAGAAGCACAAAGGAGAAATGTTGAGGCAGAAGATGCAGAAGGCAGAAGGTCCTTAATTATGCAAAATATTTTCTTGAAGCCAGAGAAGGAGGCAGAGAATCTAGTCCAGAGAAACAGTTTGTTCAGAAGTACTTGCAATACCAAGGATAGGGTATGAAAAGTGATAGTGTACAGTGGAAGAACATATAATCTAGTATCCACAGAAATGGTGGAGAAGATGGAATTGGAGATAGCTGCATATCCGAGCCCATACAAAGTCTCATGGTTGCAAAAAGGACATCAGGCAACTGTCACCAAACAATGTTTAGTTGAGTTTAAGATAGGGGGATACATAGATGAGATCTTATGTGACGTTATTTCCATGGATTTATGTCATATTTTGTTGGGGAGATCGTGGAAATATGACATAAATGTTGTTCATGATGGGAGAAAGAACACATACACCTTAGAAAATAATGGTAGGATGCAAATGTTTCTTCCAATTGAAGACAAGAAGGTGAAAGAAGAAGAAAGAAACACTATACTTCTCATGAGTGGGAAGGAGCTTCTTGATGAATTCAAGAAAGATTAAGAAATGCAGTTCACTATGGTAATAAAACTGAGCATCATTTTGACCAGTACCTCAATGGATGATTTACACGAAGAAATTCATGAACTGCTAGAGAATTTCTCTGATATAGTGGTGGACGATTTACCTTGTTCGTTTCCACCCATCAGGAGAATAATCCATCACATCAACCTTATACCAGGGGCGAGTTTACCAAACAAAGAAACGTACAAGTTGATGTTGCAGGAGAATGAAGAGGTCAAGAATCAAGTCCAATATTTGATGGACAAGGGGTTGGTTAGAGAAATTTTGAGTCCACGTGTTGTACCAATAGTGTTAAGTCCAAAGAATGACGGTGGATGGAGAATGTGTGCAGACTCGAGGGATATAAACAAAATCACCATTGGGTATAGATTTATTTTACCGAGGATGGATAACTTGATGGATTGCTTGAGTGGAACAAGGTTTTTTTCATAAATTGATATAAAAAGAAGATATCATCATATTAGAATGAGGGAAGGCGATGAATGGAAGACATCATTCAAGACGAGTGAAGGGTTGTATGAATGGCTTGTCATGTCATTTGGTTTGATGAATGTGCCAAGTACTTTCATGATATTGATGAACGAAGTCTTGAAAGATTTCATTGGAAAGTTTGTAATTGTGTTTCTTGATGATATACTGATCTTCGGTAAGACTAAGTGATCCGTAAATATATTTTAATGACTGTGGTTGAGTTTTTAATTTGCATGTGTTAATTAACCCTTTTAAGAAGATTAATGAAAGAATGAGGAAAAGAAAGGAAATATGACAGCCATATACATATATGCAGATATGAAATGAAGTAATAAAAAACAAACCATAACAAGAGAATTGATAATCGAGTTTGGCACAACGTTACCTACGTCTCCAGGACTTTGTCTCTATGGGGGAGGCTTCTTTATTTATGTTCAAAATCTAAAAAGTACATTGCAACACTTTCAATTGGCTACAAGACTGATCTAGCCATGTTCTTCCAGATCTCTAGAACCCAGCAAAAGAAACAGCACACAAAACGGGTGACCGGAGCTCCCAGAAATGGCCCGCAAACGTCTGCTCCTCAATAGCTTCCCTGCATAAAAATGGCTTTGGTTTGGCTTCCCTTCAGCATAACTCTGCTTTGACTGTCCTCCATGGCTTCAAACAGGCCTGGTTTTTATAGATCTGAAGTTGGTTATCCATCCCCAACTTCCTCCCAAAATTTGGGCTCCAAAAATGTCCAATATCTCCCAAAAATGGATAAAATCCATTATTTACACGCAAAATTAATTAAAAATCCATAAAAAATAAAAACCATATAGTTTAAAAACCAAAATTTATTTAATTTGGGCGCAACCCCCAAAAGTGTGTGCCCCTTGTCACTTGGGTGCCTCCATGTGGTCAGGCAGTGTCCCCGTGGTGCGCTAGCCCCCCTGTCTAGGTTGGCTCCTGGTTCTGTGGCTCGTGGATAAGGTCGAGGGCTAAGAACCTGAGCCCTGAGAGATAGGCCCCCCACTTCACACTGGTGGTTACATGGTGGTGTCGAAGTCTAAGGGATAGGCCCTATCTGCATACATCCGATTCCTCGTGGTCGTGGTTATGTGTAGAAAGGGTCGTAACCCAGGCTGAAACCATAGGCTGGGGATAAGCCCCATCCCTTTCCACCTCCGATTGATCTTCAACTTTAACTCAAATAAAAATTTCACCATATAGTTAATAAGAAACACTAGTAGGTCAGGTGGTAAGCCTGGTCCTGCCAGTCCGTAGCTTGGAGGAGGTCGGGGGTTCGATTCCGATGGAGACCCGATATTTTGCATAACCCAATGAGCCAACCAAAGGGTGCCACATGGCAGCCCATGACTGGGTCGCATGGCACCTTCCCATTAGCCAAAAACGATGCCACTTGTCGAGCATCGAATGGTCAACGTGTCTACCACGTACCCTGCCACCTATCTCCCAGTCATCACCGTACCTGCCCAATCAACCTACTGATGTCATCCCATGGCACATGTCACCCTTACAGTGGTGACACATGTCATGCTCGGACTAGTCCAACTCACCCGGCGTACACTTTGTCACCTGCCACATGTCGTCTCCATGATATGCCACATCAGTTGTATGGTCGTATGACCTGTACAATCAGCCTGCCACGTGGCACTGTACGAACTGTACATTCACCCATTTTTTTTGCCTGTTTGGGTTTTCGAACAGAATGCGATATCTTTCGCATACGAAGCCCGTTTGACAAAGTAAATATATGGCCAGAATCAGGAAGACGAGATGGATGCAATGGTGCTTGTTTCGTTAGATTCCGAGCACTTTCATTTTTGAGCCTTTTTTAGCCCTGTCAGGCTCCTGGATCTGATTCTGGATCACTAAGGAAGAGCACTTGAGACACCTAACTATAGTGATGAGGAGGTTGCAGCAAGAGAAGTTGATGATAAATCTGAAGAAGTCATATTTCATGAAGAAAGAGCTTGTTTATTTAGGTTTTGTGATCTCTTTGAATGAGTTGAGGATGGATCCTAAGAAGGTAAAAGCGATCAAGGATTGGCCGTCGCCAAGGAATATCTTTGAAGTCAGAAGCTTCCATGGATTAGCTATTTTTTACAGGAAGTTCATCCAAAATTTTAGTGGAATTTATGCACCGATGATGGACACAGTCAAGAAAAGACATAAATATTTTCATTGGACAGAGGAAGAAGAGAAAATTTTTAAGTTGTTGAAGGAGAAGATAATTGGATAGCCAATTCTGGTTTTTCCAGATTTTAGTAAGACATTTCAAGTAATATGTGACACAAGTGGCTTCGCGGTTGGAGAAATCTTAAGTGAAGACAATAGACCAATTGCATACTTCAGTGAGAAGATGAACAAGGCAAAGAAGAATTACTCCACGTATGATAAATATTTTTATGCAATCATATAAGCACTGAATAAATGGATGCACTACTTAGTTATGAAAGAGTTTGTTTTGTATAGCGATAACCATGCTTTACAATTCATAACCAGATAGGCAAAATTGAACCAAAAACATGAGAAATGGGTTGAATTTATGAAAAACTTTACTTTTTGTTAAAAAACACATTTCTGGAAATGCTAACAAGGTTGTTGATGCATTGAGCAGGAAATGTTTGATATTGCAGAAGTTTTGTGTGAAGACCTTAGGTTTTTATATCCTTAAGGACATGTACATAGATGATTCAGATTTTGAGGATGCTTATGAAGAATGCGAGAATCATGTTATGAGAGACAGAAGCCAATGGATTGAATACTTAATCGAGGATGGATTATTATTCAAAGGAAATCAGTTGTGTATCCCAAGGATTTCCATGAGAGAGAATCTTCTAAAGGAAAAACATAGGGGGGGATTGGATGGACATTTCGGCCATGAAAAAATGTTTGCACAACTAAACAATTTATATTATTGGCCAGGGATGAGGACAAATTTTAGGAAATTTGTCAACAAATGTCGAATTTTCCAGCATGCAAAGGGGAAGAGACATAATACAAGATTATATCAACCATTGTTGGTACCAGAGAGGCCATGGGATGCGGTAAGCATGGATTTTTTGTTAGGACTTCCAAGGACACGGAGAGGTTGTGATTCCATATTCGTGGTAGTCGATAGATTCTAAAAAATGGCACATTTCATTCCATGTCAGAAAACCAGTGATGCAACACACATTGCAAATTTGTTTTTCAAAGAAGTTATTCAAATTCATGGCTTACCCAAGAGTATTGTTTTAGACCGGGATACCAATTTTTTTAGTCATTTTTGGTGGACGCTATGGAAAAATATGGGTACAAATATATCTTTTATCTCAGCATATCACCCTCAGATGGATGGACAGACAAAGGTAATAAATTAGAGTTTGGGGGACTTGTTGAGAAGTTTGGTAACTGAACGCCATACACAGTGGGATCAGATTATGCCGTAAGAGGAATTTGTATATAAAGATTCACCTAACAAGAGCACAGGACAAATCCCATTTCAGATAATGTATGGAATGCATCCCAGGGGAGTATCTAAATTGAGGGGCTTAGAGCCGAATGCGTTTAGAAGCACTAGAGTGAAAGAATTTGCAACAGATATGCAAGAGATCCATAGTAAAATAAGAAAGTAGATTAAGAATTCTAACCAAGAATACAAGCATAGAGTATATCAACATAGGAGAGAACTTTAGTTTGAAGTAGGATATTTGGTCTTAGTGCACCTAAGGAAGGAAATATTCCCAAGGGGAATGTATAATAAATTGAAGCTGAAAAAGATAGGGTTGTGTAAAATCATAAGGAAATTTGAAGCAAATTCTTATGAGATATAGTTGCCAGATGATGTGGGAATATCACCCATATACAATGTAGCAGATATGTACCCTTATAGAGGAGATGAACCAGATGGAGCAGAGAATCAAAAAGAAATTCAATGAGTTAAAAAACTGCGTATAGCTGAAAATTCGCAGATGGAAAAGCTCATTGATTAGAGAGTTAGCAAAAAGACCCGAAGAAAGACATACTTTGAGTATTTGTTCAAATGGAAGGGACACCCGATTGAGGATTCCAGTTGGGAAAGAGAAGAGGAGATCTAGAAACATAGACAGATGGTGCAGGAGTTCATGAATAGGAGTCCATGAATTTTTTAGCCAGAGGAGTATGATGCAGGAGCATCGTAAGCAAGCCATCAAAGCAAGCGCAAAAGTGGAGGACAACTCGATATGCACCAACATAAATTTTGGAAGAATTTTAAATTTTAAAGGATAAAACATTAATGTAATATCTTGAAATGATGCATTCACATTGATGTTTTGAGTTGTAATGCAGTTCTTGAGTGTAGTTCTCATCTGTTGGTTGGAGGCATTTATTTTAATGAATGTAAAGCAATTGTAGACTTTAATTTGATTAGATAGCTAGAGTTGTAGGGGGGGAAACATTAGAAAGATCCCTCGCATGTATTGTATTGTAGGATTATTCTCATTGCAAGAATTAGAGTTGTAGATCAAGAGAATAGGAGAGAAGAGAAGAACAAATATTGTAGAAGTGGTATAAGAAGATATTTGTTTCTATAGAAACCTTGTACAATAATGCTTGAGTTAATATAAGGATGCTATGACTCAATTTCATGGTGTTGTGATGAATATTGTTTGCATCTATTGAATGGTATGTTTACAGTTTTCTTATATGCTTTGTTATGCATTTGTTTCAATGTTCTGTGTATGTGTGGTTTCATGTTGAATGTATGAAATCTTTGAGAGGGAGAGAATGAGTTTCAATTGTTTCTCATCCTGAGAAATTCTTGCAAGGGGTATAGTGAAGGTAGTGCAAAGTGTGTGTTGATAGGTTCTTAGTTTTACGTTAGAAAAGATCAAGAGAGATATCATTGTTCTCATACCAGCAGAAGTGCAAGTATAGCACAGATTCATGCAAGGAGTGTACAGGAAGGTTGAAGTCTTATACTTTTCCAACCCAAATGAGGGGTTGAAGAATTTTTGTTGCAAGGAGTGCACAGAAGAGGACGACGTCAGATAACCAGAGGTTGTCATGAGTTCCACAAGGAGTGCGCACAAAGAACCCTTGGAATTATTGAGTTTGCAGTAGAATCCAAACTCGTCTGTAATTCCATATAAAGATAAATAATGTTCCATTTGGGTGACCCAACCAGTGGGGTCCAAGCCATCAAATTTGGTCACATCCACTCATGGAAGGCGTAGGTCACGTTGAAATTGATGGGGCTGAAAGGTATGGGAATGGGAGGAATGTTCACCTTTAGTCTTTGGAGGTGCGTCAGAGAAAGGGTCATCTATAGGGATCTTCAGTTTGGTGTAGAGTGATGCAAAGACAGATTCAAGATGGGTGGTCAGTTCTTGTTTGACCTCCTCCATTGAGGGCTGTATGGATGTATTTATGGTTGCAATGATGGATGTATCGATGGAGGCAACAATAGCACTGAGTTGTTTCATTTCTTTTTGGGTCTCGAGGAAACCAAATTGCAATGTGTTGAAGCGAGCTTCCAGGTCTTGGCTACGGGTATGGGCCATGAGGATAGGTGAATTGAAAAGGGGTCAGCGGGGTTAAATTTTTTTTTGAAAAATGATATGGATGAATTTGATAAGGGAGAAAAGATGAATCCAATGTAACAGGTCTCAAATAATGGTGAAAAAAATTCTAGACTTTTTTTTTTTTTTGGTACACCTACAGAGTTATACTCCAGTCTGAAGAATACTGTGGCAATGAAATCCCCCAAATGCTTAACCAGAAAGAAATGTGTATTTACTTGGTAACCCGAACACATTTGCATGGCAATAGATCTTCTCTGTTTTAATCTACTTATGTTTATGTTCCCCAAGGGTTAGGAATTCAAGGGTTCTATAGACAAGGGTTTGCCCTGTGCTATAGCTCTTTGATATACGTGTGGGGTCCAACAGTAGTACTCGGCCCAATATCTCAGAGCACTAACTAAGGGGGATAGACCTTACCCTTATCCGTACTACCTGACTATCTAGGTACTAGAGAATATCTTCCCGAGTGTTATTCTCGGTGGAACTATAGAAGTCAAGTGGTCGGTCGGTTTATCTAAAGAGGGCTTCAGGAAATCTCGGTCGATCCGTACACAGGTGTTGTCTGATGCACTACCACTTGAAGGGGTACCAATAGGGGTTACAAGGGTGGCCAACAGATGTGCGCTTAAGAACCACTTGTATTTCCTACATGTATGAATCCCTCAACCACGAGTTTATGTGCATAACGACGAATCTTTGTGGCTTAAAAACGTTGGAATACGTCTCTACCTTGAAAAAAAATTCCCACAATTTCTTCCAAGGAAAGTGCTATGATACCACTTGTAATATACCAGATATAAAAAGTATGCAGAACAGAAATAAAATGCTAGAAATGGCAGAATAATAGTAATATAACCAGCATAATCTCCACAATAACACATAGATGATATAAGAACAACAACAGAAATATCACTTTGATTAATAAAGCAATGTTCACGGGCCTCTTCGAGGGGGCAACCTCCAATCAACCAACACTCTATTACAATAATCTCCCAGCTAGGATTTTCATACCCTCGACCCTTATTTATACTAAATATTTCTATCAAGAGAAGCATCTAGAGGAAGATCCTTCTAGAAGCGGAAGATTCTATTATTTCTTCTTACATCTGCCTTATTCTATTTTATTGAAAGGCCTTATTAATATTGACCTTTATTACATCCGAATATATTGCTCTACCTATGTGTAGGTTAGGACCCTAACAACTTTCTCCCTTGTTGATGGATATTCGGGCTTCCAAGACACCCACACCTTCCTCTATCACTGTCATAATTTTGGGCTGCCAGGGGCTCACACATCTTGCTCATCCTCGGAATGGTTTAGATGGCTCGTGCACCTATCCCTCTGCTCGTTTTTTTTTCCTGGGCAGAATCCAATTTTCTTAGGGTGCCCTTCCTTGCCCATCCTAAACAGTCTTCATCTGCATAGTGCACCCTCTCCTCACTCGACCTCAGATAAAATGAGGGTAGCTCATATGTGCACACCTTTGCGGATTCCTGGGCAAATTTTTCTCTCCAAAAATTTTGTTTTCTGCAGCAAGGTGAGTGCACCCTCCTTGGCGAATTTCCTCTGGGCTTAACATAGATTTCAGGACACCTCTTTAAAAAATTTCTCTGATCTATGGTAAAATTTGAATGATCCATCTTTAAGGGATCGCTTGGATCCCCATTTTTTCTTAAATTGAACCACTTTAAAAAAAAAAAAAACCACTTATCACAATGTCGAAGACGCTTCTAGTGGGCTCTAGATTCAAATTTCCAGGCGATGAATGTCACTACTTGTCCTTTATTTTAGTAAAGGAAAGGATTTCATAAATTGGAGGCTTGTGATTGGATCTTGAGAATGATGAGCGAGGTTGTTATAAATTGTTAGGAAACCCATTTTTATTTTATAAGTATCGAGTTACATATCATTGTTTCTAGAGACATTGTTTTTACTTCCTATATAATAACCCTCATGTTTTTATAATTTTAAAGGACCTATCCTTGCAATACACATTCCAGCTAAGGATGCTTGGTGGGCTTGTGCATTTAAAAGGTTATAATATATTTAAGACATCACATGTATCTTCAGTAACATGCTTTGATAGGTTGAGTTACCTTGTGGAACTAAAGAGTGGAATTTTATTAAGCCTTTAGACAGTGTCAAGCCCCAACCAAAAACTTTAGAAGTAACCATCTAGAGTAGAGAAGGAGTTTAAATGGTTTGTTGGGTTAGGATGGATATGTATAGTTATTTTGTGTGATGTTATGAATGTATTGTTCTCTTGAACTTCTATCCCTTGAAGCGTCATTTCTCCCTTACTTATAATGTGAATGAATATGATGAAGATTGGTAGGAGATCTAGTGCACCATTAAAATATTGTTGTTATAGAATATGATTAAGCAATTATAATCTCTCATGAATTATATAATAAATATGAGCTCCCTTGCACTTTAAAACAATGTGGTTGTATGATTGTTTGACCCTTTATTTTCCCTCGTTCCATTTAACTTAAGATAGATTCTTTGACGCCATGAATAAATTAATAGTTTACTCTTGCACATTGAATAATTAATGTAATGAAGGATTGTTTTAGATATTAGACTTCTTGCGTGAATGAAATTTTATGTGACAGCCGATTTTTATATTTTTTACCGATGGTTAAATGGTTATATTGCGTAGATTTATGGACTAGGGATGGTGCATAATGTTTAAACTTTTGATTACTAATGCGCATTGCAATAACAAAGTTGCATGATTAGTTTAGTGAAAATTTACTTATACATCTTAATTTCAGTGGGTGTGTTTTTTCTTCATATTATTCTCTTGCATCTTTGAAATTAATGTTGATTAATCTTGTGTCATGAATTTAGGTCGATGTATGACTGGTGTAGAACTAGTTTCCCTTATGACATTACTCAAGTTGACTTGTGATTGTTCTAGAATTGTTGACTATCGCACACAGAAAATAATTAGATAATGATGTATGATTGATAATGATGATGTTTACCCTTGCCCTTGGTTAATTGATGTTTAGGATTGATGGATTGATGAAATGGATGATCATAGATGTTGTTTATTGAGCTAGTTTCTTGGATAAGATTGTGCTAGTGGGATGTAGACACCTCCTTGTTCCTCAAAACAGTTGCCAACCATTTGACCTTAAATGGTTAAAATAAATTGCAACCTGGGAATGAGCATTTCTTATGTGTCATGGAGGTCCTAACCTTGCAAGGTAGGTTGGGCGGGTAGTATCTTATGTCATTATTATGATTGTCTTTATGATCCTTAAGTAGCGTTATGTTATCTCATGTTATCTTGATGTTATTTGATGATTATCCTTGTGAGATGAATTGAGTGATTTATTATTCATGATGTTATGCATCATCATTAATTGTAGAATCCAATGGTTATGGGTTGTTGTTTATTTTTGTTAATGCGTTGATATGTGCATCGTTATTCATTGCAATGTTGTGTCAGCTTTATGTCCTGAATGATTGATAATGTGTTAATATTGTTTCATTTATTATTGGATGATGTGTCAAGGATGTTGTATTAACTGTGATGTATAATTTTTAACGAAAAAAAAATAAAAAAATTACATGTTGTATGTCGCTTTAGTTGTCGTAACAGCAAGGTCGTTACAATAATGAATTTGTTAAGACCTAAATAGTGGCACATTACCCCTTAATTGGGGCATATTACATTAGTAATGTTATTTTATTTATGTCAGCTTGGGTCGATTAGTTGTAATTATGCCTCCTATTATCCTATATATACCAAGGAGAACTTTTCATTTGGAATCATCTTGTATTTGGAAATTTATGTGGTGTATAAGGAGGTTTCCCCCTCGAAGAGGCTTATTTTATAAAATTATCTCTTTTAAAAAATTTCAAAGCATTGAGTACTTATTATGATTTGTTTTATGCGATTTTGATATTTGGTTCCTGACATTTGGTATCGGAGCTCAAGGTATTGGGGTTTCACTGCTACATCTGAGACACCTTGTAATTTTCTCTATAAATAGTTTTATACGATGTTTCAGAAGGAACCCCTTGGAATATATTTATTATATGGATCAAGGTACGTGGGGTTCCAATTTATACTCCTGACGCCTTATACGTTAGGATATATAACCTATGTAAGATAGGATTCTAGAATCATCCTGAATTTATCCATTGCGAAATTTTCTCTATAAAATATTTTCTATAATGGTTCAAAGCCTAAAACCTAGACGATATTTCTACAAATTATCAAGGTAACTATGATAAAAAAATTATCTTCTGGGTCATCCTACATTTGTAGATAAACCATGAGCAAGATAGGGTATCTGACTAGTCATATTAACTAGTCTCAAACAGGTCTTCCAGATAAAATAATGATATATTCTTCAATGAGTATCCAAATTAAGTGAGAAATGTTGCATTGGATAGTGGATAGTATGTAGTATTTCTGGTACAATTTTTAGAATCAAATATTAGATGTTTTTCTCTTGGCACACTTTACAAGTACACTCTTTTGGAAGGGACAAAAATAAGCAAGGTGTGGGGAAGTTAATATAAATTCCACTTGGCACATCCAATTTTGATCAGACCTGTGACATTGAAGAGAAGAGGTATCAAAGAAATACAAAAATAAATTTTTAGACCCAAAAGGACCAAAATTTTGGAGATATAGCAGACGAAAGATCATCTAGCAGAACCACCTCAAAATCAAGGTTTAAAAGTGATACTTGTCCAACATGTCACCAAAAAAGGGAACTTATACACCAAATAAGCCTCCAAACAGTCCTACTTGGACTCTTGATGAAGGTGAAGAAATGCACACAGAAATAAGTTATTTACAAAAAAAGACAATAACAAAAGATGAACAATAAGGGATGATAGATTCAACTAAAGCTAAGTTGGAGGAAATAATGGATACTAAGATGGATGGCTTAAAAATGGATATCATGGAAGGATTGAAAAATTTCCTAATAGAGAGGACACTTGAAAGTGAAAATATATCCCATGAAACTCATGATGAGGAGACAAGGAATATGAATCAATACTGGAGAAACTCCAACTTTGGGTTGAAGACCAACCACTTTCCTAAGATGGATATGAGGAAGTTTGAAGGAAAGGATCCAATCACATGGATACTTCAGATGGAGCAATTCTTTGATCTACATGATGTGCCACATACACAAGAGGTACAAGTTTATTCTTTATATTTAGAACCCAATCAATTTGTGTGGTATCGATGGATTTGTTCTCATAAATCACTCGTCACTTGGACAATTTTCACGGAAGAAATGATAGCACACTATGATGATACAAGGAGAAATACATTCTTTATCCAATTGATAAATCTCAAGCAAAAGGGTTCAGTTGCAGAGAACATTGAGAACTTCCAAACATTGAATATAAAGGTCATGGATATTCCATACGAGCACCTGATTGATGTATTCATAGGAAATTTAAAGGATAACATTCAACATGAGGTTCACCTTTGGGAACCCAAATCATTGGAGAATGCATTCATGGTGGCGAGAAATGTTGAAAGTAAAAATATGGCTATGGCTACTAGAAGGACCACTCCTAAAATTTATCGAGATAATAATGGTCCTTCTTCTAAAACACCTCAACCTACAAGTTTGACACCTCAACAATTGGAGTAAAGAAAAGAAAAATGTGTATTCTTTAATTATGACAACAAGTATAGTAAGGGACATAAGTGTGGTGAGAAGAAATTATTTTACATAGATTGTGAAGAGGAACAAGAACAAGAACCATCTCAAGATGAAAACATATAAGATATTTCTTATGAAGAGTTGAATCCCACGATATCATGTAATGCATTTCCTAGAATTAGCACTCCTCAAACCATCGATATCAAAGGATATATCAAAAAGAAAAAGGTAATTTTCCTAATTCATTCTGGTAGTACTCATAATTTCATTCACTATAAATTAGCCAAAGATCTCAATTTCTTTATATATCCAGTGCCAGAGTTTCAAGTAATGATTGCAAATAGAGGAACTCTCAATTGCTTAGGAAAATGCAATAAGATCAATCTTACTATGGGGGAATATGTAATCAATATTCCAATCATTTCTATACCCATGGGTGGTGTTGATGTCATACTAGGAGTCAAATGGTTATAATCATTAGGAACATTGACTTTTAATTTTCAAGAACTTTTCATGAAATTTTGATTGGAATGAAAAGAAATTGAGTTAAGTGGTATAACAGGGAAACCCAGTGAGGTGATAAGATGAAATGTCATGAAAAAATTATTAAAAAAGGGGCATCAAGGTGTAATTGTACAACTATGCTCACTAAATGTTCTAACATCTAAGCCATCTATTACCCTAGATCTCTAAGTGATCATTGATAAGAATTCCAAAGTATTTGAAGATATTCTGAAAGTTCTTCCACCCACTTGAAATCATGATCATGCTATTTACGTAATTTTTGGGAGTGTTCTTCCCAACATAAGACCTTACAAATACGCATATGCCTAGAAGAGTGAAATTGAGCATATGGTTGAAGAAATGTTAGAGGATGGCATTATTAGACCTAGCCAAAGTTCTCACTCTGTACCGGTGGTAATACTACTCAAGAAAGAGGGCTCATGGTGTATGTGTCTAGATTATAGAGAGCTCAACAAGATCACTATTAAAGATAATTTTCTGATTCTCTTCATTTATGAATTGTTAGATTAACTACATGGAGAAATATATTTCACAAAGTTAGATCTTTGTTCAGGGTATCATCAGATTAGAATGAAGGAAGCAAATATCCCCAAAAAAACATTCCAAACTCATGAAGGACATTATGAATTTTTTGTCATGCCTTTTGGCCTTACGAATGCACCTTACACATTCCAAGGATTGATGAATTCCATTTTCAAGCCATTCCTTTGAAAATTTGTGTTAGTATTTTTTGATGATACACTAATCTATATAAAGTCTTGGGAGGATCATGTGTGACATGTTGACAAGGTGATACAACTAATAAAGGATCAACAACTATATGCCAAACCATCAAAATGTTTATTTGGGGTGAAGGAGGTAGAGTATTTGGGTCATATTGTATCTCATGAAAATGTCAAGGTAGACCCTAACAAGATTAAGGCAATGATGGACTGGTTGATTCCCAAACCATTGATGAATATTAGAGGATTTTTGGGTTTGACAGGTTACTACCACAAGTTTGTTTGGAACTATGGAAGAATAGCAACACCTTTAACAACATTAACTAATAAGGATGCATTTTCATGGACTCTGGAGGTAACTCAATATTTTGAACAACTTAAAGAGGCGATGTGAAAATATCCTACCTTGACCACACGAGACTTCACAAAAACATTTATTGTGGAATGTTATGCCTCGGGGAAAGGCATTGGTGTTTCTCTAATGCAAGAAGGAAGGCCCCTTTATTTTGAAATTCGTCCACTCAAGGGAAAGGACTTACAGAAACCCATTTATGAGAAGGAAATAATGGAAATACTACATGAATTGAATAAATGACGCCCTTACCTAATAGGTGGGCACTTCAAGGTCAAAAAATATCATGATAGTCTTAAATACTTCTTGTAACAAGGACTATCTTCATAAGAAAAAAAAAATGGGTGACCAAGATGTTGGGTTATGATTTTGAAATAATCTATAAAAGAGGAAAGCAAGATGTTTTGGAAGATGCACTCTCAAGAAAAGATGAAGATGTTGAGGCCTTTCTCTATGCTATCTCAATCATCCAACCCAATTGGATAATAGAAGTGAGGAATGAATGGAAGAATGACAAAAACATGTGGACTCCCATTCAAAGGTTACAGCAGGATTCCAGTGCATCATATACATTTACATGGAAAAATGATTCACTATGGTACAAAGATTGCTTGTATTTATGTAATAACTCCCAACTCAAACAAAAGGTACTATTGGAATTGCACACCTCTCTAGTAGGAGGGAACTCGGGATTTTTGAAAACCTACCATAGGGTCAAGAAGGAATTTTTCTTGGATGGCCTTAAAACTAATGTTCAAAGATTTGTGGAAGAATGTTTGGTTTTACAACAAAATAAGGTGGAAAAAATTAAGACCCCAGGTATTTTACAACCATTAGACATTCCAAGTCAACATTGGGAGGAGGTTTCCATGGATTTCATCACAGGGTTACTGAAGTCTGAAGGAAAGAGTGTCATCATGGTGATTGTTGATAGACTGACCAAGTACACAAACTTTTGTGCACTCTCTCATCCTTTCAAAGCCAGTACAGTTTCCACTACATTCATAGAGATAGATCAAAATATACATCGAATCCGAAAGATTATTGTAAGTGACAAAGATCCCATCTTCACTAGACATTTTTAGACAAAATTATTTTCTTATTTGGGTACTCAATTGGCTCATAGCTCATCTTATCATCCTCAATCTGATGGAAAAACTGATATAGTGAACAAATTTCTAGAAGGATACCTTTGTTTCATTGTCTCTGATAAACAAACACGATGGTTCAAATGGTTACCCTTGGAAAAATGGTGGTATAAATCTTCCTTTCATACTGCAACAAAAATGAAAACATTTATGACATTCTATGGATACTACCCACCTTCCATAACTTATTCTCTAAAGAAAAATCTAAGATTGAAGTAGTGTAAGATCACATTGAGCATCAACAACAAGTTCTCCAACTCTTAAAGGAAAATATGACCATGGCACAGAAACACAAGAATCAACAATCAAATCAACATCATAGTGAAAGAAGTTTTGAAGTAGGGAATTTGGTATTGTTAAGACTACAACCATACAAACATATGTCCCTCAAGAAAGCTAAGAAGGATAATAAATTATCACCAAAGTACTATGGCCCTTATAAGGTGTTGCAAAATATTGGTACTATGGCATGCAAATTGGAGTTTCCTACATCTTCGCGAGTACACCCAATTTTCCATGTTTCATGCTTAAATAAGGTTATAGGTGACAATATCCCAGTTCAAACTATATTTCTAGAACTTGACGAGGAAGGAAAAATCATACTGGATCATGAAGCTATCACTAACACAAGAATTCGCCAGCTGTGGAATAGTTCCATTTCAGAGTATCTCATTAAGTGGATGAAACTACCTGCTGAACATTCTACTTGGGAAGATGAGTCTTTTATATAGAATCATACATAATTACTCAAGCGTTACATACAACACTTGGGTGAAGGGGAGGGGCATGTTAATCCCTAAATAGTGGCACATTACCCCTTAATTAGGGAATATTACATTAGTAATGTTATTTTATTTATGTCATCTTGGGTCCATTAGTTGTAATTGTACTTCCTAGTCTATTATATATACCAAGGAGACATTTTCATTTGGAATCATCTTGTATTTGTAAATTTATGTGGTGTATAAGGAGGTGTCCCCCTCGAAGAGGCTTATTATGTGAAATTCTCTCTTTTTGAAGGTGTTGAGTAGTTATTCTAAGTTTTTTTTATGTTATTTTGATATTTGGTTCCTAATAAAATTAGAATTAGGTTCAAGCAGTAGAGGAGTAGGAATTAGGGATGAAATTTTAGTAGGAGGGGGGGGGGATTTCCTTTAGCTTGTAACCGAAAAAGTAAAAGGGTTTTTTTGTGGCCTCAACACAAGCCAAAAAATTGATTAGTTTTATTAAGAAGTATGTATTTATTTTATTAAGAGAAAGTCAACTTTATTTTATTAAGAGAGACTCAACTAGGCAAGGAATCGATAACATTAAAGGCATCCCTAGAGGGATGTAATAAAGAACAAAAAAAACAATTGGATGAGTTGTTACATGAATACAAAGGATTGTTTTAATATACTAAGGGGAATCCACCTAAGGGGGAAGTGGATCATGAGATACAGTTGTTTCTTGACTCCCCATTACCAAATATTGGGTTGTATAGACAATCTATTCTCAAAGCAGATAA
>JZKD02S1685924.1:24681-39932 GCA_000966675.3 Picea glauca
CGGCTGTATGCCGGATCCCAGGCGGATCCAGCCGAATCCGGATCCGGATCCGTATCGGAACCGGGGATCCGCGGATCCTGAACTTGACTCCCGCGGATCCGGTAACCTAGCAAAAATATAAAAAAATACACAAATTTTGATTAAAAAAAGGAAAATTTCATTAATTTTCTCTTGGACTGTTGGACGTGGATTGAAATAGTGATTCGTGAAAGCCTTGTTGCTGCTGACTGTTGGAGTAGAGGTCTTGTTGCTACTGGAGTGCAAAGCCTGCTTTCTTTGTGTAGAAATCCCTAGGTGAGCATTCCGTCTCAAAATGCATACATTCATCTTGTTTTGGGATTAGGAGAGCAGAGGAAATAACATGGAAACACCAGTGGAGAAAATGAGTAAAAACGACTCATTTTTGGGTTTTATAAATACATTGACTTGTCAATGACCTGTGAGTACTTGTCGAATCCAAGTTTGATATGCAAGTATTTGTGGTTCAAAGTTCAAACTCTTGGCAATACAAACTTGTCAATGAGTTGAATTGGCCTGAGTCAAGCCAGATGGTTCTGTTAACATTGCATGAGATCTTTTGTGGTCTCTCCCAACTACGTAGTGGCCTTCATGATTCACATTGCACAAATGTCATCCTCTAAATATCAACACAAGCGTTTGGCAAAATGCGTCAACAAGGTTGCACACAAAGTGTTGGACAAAATGCCTCAACAAGGTTGCACACCAAGTGTTTGAAGAAATGCTTCAACAAAGTTCACCAAGTGCTTTATGACATGCTTCAACAAAGTTGCATACCAAGTGATTTTAAGGATGAAAATTTATATTAAAATGTAGAAACCTGGGCTAATATTACTAGTCCTTAATATGCAAAATGTAAAATGTTTGGCGATATTTTTTTAAAAATATTCAAATTTCTAAGGATTTAATATAGTTTCTATAAATTTTTGGCGATTTTTAAGGTAAAATAATTTTATTCTATGGAATTTGGGCAAATTGTTTTTAGAAAAAATGGAATTGGCGAATCTTTTTTTTGGAAAAAATATGGAGAATTAGCCCATTTGCGAGATTTAACCCCTAAAATCATCTATGGACTGCTTGATGAAATGCCCCAATGAATATCCAAAGTGCATGCCATAATTATCATGCATACATCTCCACGAAGTCACAGGGAAAAGCATCACCTGCTCTGATACTATGTACAAGTTATGATATAAACAATATGACGATAACAGTAAGTTGCACACACATAGGAGTTATGTATAGAAATGCAAAGAGCAGAAGATGCACTGGTATGAATGTACCCTAATTTTTTAAAATATAATCCAGGATGAAGATAGTGTGCAAGATGTGTACAGTTGATTACTTGTGTTCTACTTGATTCTTGATAACTTAACAAATGAGGTTGAGAAATCTCTCACATATAGGCTTTAGGGTAGTTTAAACCTAGCCCCTAACCCTTGATGTGGGAGTACTAGGGCTGCCCACTAACAACCTATGTCACCATAGGTTGGCCACTATGGGTTTACATTGTACAATCATAACCCAATGGGACCACAAGGCACCCCTTAAAGGGTCACGACTCACAAGTCACCAAGACTATATTAACAACCATAACACAAACAATAAGAACAGAGTAAGACATTATACTCTTTTTTGGCAACGAAAGTAGTTGATGCAAATATAACAAAATATTTTTGATGCCAGAAATACAGATGGAAACAAATTGGAATAATCAAGATTGTAATGGGGTTTGCAAAGGAGTGGCAACTACAAGAACTGCTTTAACTGACTAAATTTCACAAAAAGCAAATATCTGCTTCACTGCAAGGTGGCAATCTTCATAGTTCGGTGTTATTTGTGTACATCCCTTTGCAGAGACATTTCGTACAGATTTGCAGATAAGGGTTCAGAGATTCTGTTGGGTATGTAGTTTCTGGAAGGACTATGTTATAGGCCTAAGAATTGCAAATAGATCCGATATGGCAACTGGGCATGAAAATAAGAGTCTAGATGGGCGTGAATCACCGAAGGCAAGGGACTATGTTATAGGCCCAAGATTGGGAAATAGATCTGGTATGCCAACTGGGCATGAAAATAAGACTCCAGATGGGCAAGAATCACCAAAGGCAAGGGAATGAAGCATTAGTTTTTCAAGAAACAAGAATTATATTAACAGGAAACTTTTGCATCATAGATGCTACAACAAGCGTGATTCAATTTTTTGATACAACTAGGACTTTTAATCCCGGTCTTAAGTTTTAACACTAGAAAGATTTTTTTTCCTCCCTCTGGTTTTTTATTCTTATCTCTTTGTGTCTTTTTCTTTTTTGGAAGTTAAACCAAATACTATGCAATGTCCATCTTTTTTCTGACTCCTCAAGAAGAATGAATGTTTTTCTTTACCTTTAGAGGATGTTGAATCTGAATCTTCAGCGTGTTCTCTTCCATTTTATCCTTTTGGTTCTGCAGGCTCATTCTCTTCATCTGTGGGGTTCTGCTGGATATCTTTATTTTCAGCGGGATTTCCTGTTACTGAAGAAGATGGTTGTGGATTGTTGAGAGGATCAATCAAGTGTTTAAATTATTTCTTTATTTTTTCTTGTTTCCTTTGGTTCCTTCTTTTTCTGGCTCCAGCCTGCTGTTCTTTTCTTCGTCTTTCTTGGCTCCTGTAAACCTTTTCTGGGGAGGAAGCGAGGTTTAGGGGAGGGTCAGAGGGAGCCACATTTCTGTAAATTTGGTAGATTGTATGCTGGAAAGACACATTCTCGTAATCAAGAATCAGTATCCAACAATGTGTCTATAATGAGAGTTAAATCTTCTGAGTCCATTGTGGATATTCTTTTGCACACAGATCATCTGTAGTTGCAGTAATATTCGAGTAAAAGACTTAAATAAGCCACTATATTATAATAATTGAAGGCAATCAGAAGATGTTTGCCCTATTCTCAGTGGGACTTGTGTCAATTGTGCTGCTCTGTTGATGTCTGCTATGGTAAGGAGAGTCATGTGCAAAGTCTTATCCCCAGTAATAGTTTGATTATGCACCTGTCCTTCCGAAAATATCCCAAATCCAAGAACCAGTGGTAAGGCTACATGTACAGTTTCTCCCGGTGATAATCTCCTTTCTTAATTTGCATGCTGAAAATATTTGATGTGGGCCTTGTCTTTCTTTTATTTACAAGGTGTATTATTTACTGTCATAGAAATCAGTTCACTTTGTGTTTGTCCACATAGATTTGCATTTTGTAAAAATTTATTGCAGATTATGTCTTGTTACTAAAAGTCATAAATTTTGCTTTATTTTTCCTACGAGTATGAAATATCTTATCTAGCTTGTATGTTTCACAAAATAACTATGGGGCAGGTAGAATGTCTAACAGTATAGTAGATCATCATAACCCATATTTTGTTCTCTTCCTGACTGCATGTACAGTTCTATGAACAACTAACAATGATCCTGTTTAATAGGAAATATGACTAGGATTTTGTTTTGTATGGCCATTTCAGGCAGTTGATGGAGCACTTAGTGAAGGTCGACATCTGAGGGCGCTTATACTTGCTCTTCGTCTAAATGAAGCTAGCTGGATCAGGAAATGTGTTGTATCAGTGCATCCAAAGGATGTCGCGACTGTTGCTGCTGCAGTTCCATCTAAGTATTTGCGCAGGCTAATTGAAGCATTTGCTGAGTATTTGGAAGGTTCTCCACATCTCGAGTTTCTTCTTCAGTGGTGCCAGGTCTGTCTTTGAACTCTACTGACCCTTTCTCATAGATTTTTGTAGTAGATGGCATGAACAACAAAGCAAACTGAATACAAGTAAAGAAGAAAGGAGGCAACTGAAGTAGGTAAAATTTTGATTTTGGAAATTTGTTCTGCAGGAGCTTTGCAAAGCCCATGGTCAAACAATTCAACAACATTGCAAAGATTATCTTCCAGCATTGAGGTCATTGCAGAAGTCCTTGACTAGGTTGCATCAGGATCTCTCAGACACTTGTTCCTCCAATGAATATCTACTTCGTTATTTATGTACACCATCCTTGCCTAATTAAAAGACCATGGGAACGGACAGAAACAGGCACACAGTCCATTGTATATCATGGATGGGTACATTGAGAACTTCATTTTGTGGCATGTATGGAAAACATGTTCAAGTGTACTCATTAATTGGGCTTCAATATGAGGCCTAAACTGTTGGCCGAGTTCAACAAGTGTAGCTTCTGGTGCTTCATCATGGAAGATAGAGATGATCATTTCTACTCAGGATGATCTATACAAATCATAGGGGCATATGAAGGGTCAAAAATAGCTGGGGTCAGCATGCTCTGTTTTCAGTGGTTGCAATTTCCTTCATATTGTTATTACCGAAAGAGATATTGCACGCTGTCCTAATGTGTTAAGGGTAATAGGGCTAAATCAGAGATTGTCACCGATCCCCACAAATAGAGGCTGAAGGTGTTTTTAGCAAGGCAAGGCTTAGATTATCATATCTTCTTTGCTTTGATCTTTAAATTATATTTTATGAAATTCTACTGCCCATCATAATTTTTGGCATTTCATATTGCTTTAAATATTCATAATATTGGTTTATGTATACAAGGTGGTGTATATCAATTGGCATACTATGATTATCAGCCCTGGGTTTGCCAAAATTCAGTCTCAGTCCGAGTCTGACACATTTTCCATGTTTTTATTCCATACTCAGTGGTGGGTAGAACGTGGATGTACAACTTGAAACAACTGAGGGTAATTTTCCTATAAAGCCTACATTATTATCTTTTAATTCATATGCAATTTAGCAGCACCTAAGTATACTGCTGAAGTAACTGAGATCTGGGTTGCCCAGCTTGATTGGCAGTTTCAACTTTAAATATGCAAACTTGATCCCTAGTTTGCAATAGTTGGCTAGAACCATTACTAGTCTCTGATCTCAACCATGATATGTGTTTAGATCAAAGTTAACCATACTTGGACTCCAAGAATGATTCGGTGAGGCCAAAGAGTAAAAGTAGGAGTTGACTTGAACTTGGGAAAAAAGCTCAGGAGTCGCTTTGGAAAAAACCACCTAAATTTCAGGTTTTTTTTTTTGGGTGGGGGGGCCCAAAGAAAAATATATTTTCATCTTATGAAAGTCTACAATGTTTATGTAATGCTACTTCTCGAGGCCCATCTTCTGACTCAATTTTTGCAGCTGTTGATAACTATCATATGTTTATTGGACGGGATTTTATGTTGTAACCTCAAAAAGGCCAAATTATACATCTCAAGATCCACATCTTCGACAACTCCACTTTTTCAGCTTTCAATAACTGAGTCTGCTAGTGGTTGGATACGGTGCCTCGTGCAGCAATCAATTTTCAAGTCAGATACCATTTAAATATTGTGACTGAAGCCCCTAATATTAGTATGTTGTCTGTTCCGTGTGATGTTTTTAAATAATTCTTTTATGTTATGCTGTATTTGCGCCTAGTGATGCTTTAATATTTGGTGTAATGGAGAGTTTTTATTAGATAAATTATTTTTTAACAAAATAATTTTATATCATAAACAATTTTGAAAAACACCGCATTATTCATGGGGTACGACGTATCAATATGGTCATTGTATAAGATCTAATTAAAATAATTCAAGATAAATACAATTAAAAGAAAAACTTAATAAAGACTAAACATAGTATGATAAAGTATACGGGACATTAAAGGATTTTATGGCATGATTGTCTACGTATGAGTTGGAGGATTGTGGTTGTATGTGTTAGTATTGCATTTAAGATAAATAAAACTCAAAAAAAAACTTTAAGAGTAAATATAGTATGATAGTGTATATGGGATATTAAAGGATTTTATGGCATGATTGTCTATGTATGAGTTGGTGCATTGTGATTGAATGTGTGTATTACATTCATGATTTTTCATTTGCAATTTTTTTATTAAGATATGGGTCGTTGCCTTCATCTCCTATTTTTGTAATTTTAAGATGACAAATTTAAAAGTGGGAATATTTAGAGAAAAATAACAATTGACTCTTACCATATTTAAACTTGTTTTTCTTAATTTATTGTGGAGATTTTGAATGTATATATTTGTGTTGTATCCATAATTTTTCATTTTGTAATTTTATATATTTGTAATTTTAAGATAACATTTAAAAGTAGGGAATATTTAGAGCACAATAACAATTGATGTTTGCTTACCATATTTAAACTTGCCTGCCTTCTGAATTTATTGTGGAGATTTTGAATGTATGTATTTGTGTTGCATCCATAATTTTTCATTTTGTAATTTTATATTTTTGTAATTTTGAGATGACAAATTTAGAAGTAGGGAATATTTAGAGCATAGTAACAATTGACTTACCATATTCAAGCTTGTCTTTCTTCTTAATTTATTGTGGAGATTTTGAATGTATGTATTTGTGTCGCATGCATAATTTTTTATTGGCAATTTTTAGATATAAGATATGAATTTTGTTTTCATTCCTAATTTTCCAAATTCTAAAGCAACATGTTTAAATGTGGGGGAACACTATCATAGTAGATGCCTATCATATATAAGTTGCATCCATAATTTTTCATTGGCAATTTTTAGATATAAGATATGAATTATTGTCTTCATCCCCAATTTTCCAAATTCTAAAGCAACGCGTTTAAATGTGGGGGAGCACTATCATAGTAGATGCCTACCATATATAAGTTTGGTTTTATTCTTAATTTATAATATAAGAGTGTTCAACTACATGTTCATTTTTTTGGATATGTCGTTGTTAGGCCTGGACCCAATTGACAATGAAGCAAGCTTCCAATGGGTAATTCACCTCATAGGAAGGTCCTTTTTTGTTTGATGGGCGTAGTTCTACTCTCCATTATTGATAAGTTAGTGAGTCTTGTACATTTATTTGCAAAATAATGAATTACGTTTTTTCACACCTTTTTATCTACATTAACTCACTACTAAGATTTGTGACCTTCCATTTTCCCTCCACCCTAACTCTTACACAAATAATTAAGGTCTTTAATTAGCTAATTCTCACTCCATTATTGTTTGAATACTTTGTGTTGTTTCTTCCATTAATCAATGACATCCATTAGTTTGAGGTAGCGTGGAGCATATCCATCATGCCTTGTTGCAATATGCAACCATTGCTTTGCTTTGTTGACACTATGTAGATTTACAAGGCCCAAGTGTTAAAACTATGACTTTCAATTCTTAATGTTTTCAACTCCAAGGCATTAATGTCTATGTCTCAAAGCTTGATATTCTTGAAGAAATTATTGTCAATTCTAGAACAAGAACTTGTTTGAAGGAATGTGTGCATAGTGCCCTTTAAGAGAGCCTTTTAGAAAAGCATGTAGCTCCAATGGAAGAATCAATCCACCATTGATGTATGTAATTAACTATCTTTTATACCTCCAAAATCACAATGGTGGATTAAGGTGGACGACAACTATTGATTGAGTCATTGATAAACGTAGATGAATGTACAATAACCATGTTTTATGTGGTTGTGCTTGTAGGTAATTAGTGTTGATCGAACCACACTTGCATAGTGGCAATATGATTCACAAATTTAGATGTTTTGTCACTATACACAAGTTTTAAATATATACAAAGCATAAAACATGCACATGTTTACAAATAAATATATAATAATTGTGTTAGAAATGATTAGAGTATAAAAGAATACAACCACATTGACTAAAAGGTATGGTGATAAGGCCACTTAACAAAAATTGTATAGCTTGCAGGCCACTGCTATGACTTGTTGGTCCCTACAATAGTTTTATGATGAAAACCTTAAACTTTGACGACAATGCTTTTCATTGTTCTTATATTGCACTACTCTCAACTCTTTTTCAACTCTTTTTGCATCTCCAACTATGTAAGGACTATTTATAGGTATTTCATGAATGCTTTTGGTTGATTGGTTCAATATATTTGTCTCAATCTTTAATTGATGCTTCAATTCCATTAGCAAAAAAGGTGGATCCTTGACCTACTTCCTAGTTTTCTTGGTAGGTGTCACCCTTTCTATGATCAAGTTTGACTTGACTAGCTTTTTTCCCACTTTTAATTTGATATTCTTAGTTCATCATCATTAATAATTTGTCTAACAACACTCCTCCCATGACGAGGTTATTACGCTTGTAATTCCTTTGCGAAAGCTTTTCAACACTCTTGCTTGCCTTGCCACCACTTTTGTTAAGTTGTCGATTCCCACTCCATTTCCTTACAATTCCTTGGACCTACCATTTGTTGTAGCCCATGCCACATCAACCACCTCCCATTGACAATTCATTGCATCACTTGCTTTCTATTGGTTGTTATTAATGTATTGATTAACATCTCAACAACGATGTCATTTTTTCTATTTTTGGTCATTTGGTTCTTTGCATATTCTCTTACTATTGTATTGGGTTTCATTGAACATATTTCTTCTACACAACTATATTACAAGTCGTAACTATAATGTTTAATATTTCAATACTTTCAACGCTTGCTTCATTGAAATTTTTTTCTACTTGACTCCTAGCATGCTTTTAAATTTTTGGAATTTCTTCTAATAGTAGCCTAGTGAACGATCTTGTAGAATTTCACTTTTCCCTTTACCCTCTTGCATTTGTCTCAAGTAGAGGTAATAACCTTTAGTATGCTTTGCTCTTCCATGAAATACACCATTCTTCATTAGTGGAATTGCTCTTCAATTGTCCCAAAACAATACAATTAACTATTCTTGTTTTACTTTTTATGTCTATCAAAATTATCCTAAACGACACTGCTTCACAAGTTCTAGTTGTTGTTCATTTGTGATCCTCATTAGTTGAAGATAGCCCAACCCACCCAATAAGACCATTGGGCCATTATAGGGCAAAAAGGGACAAGGTTTATCTTTATAACAAGGTTAAATCAAGTTCTAAAGTTATATTTAGAAGACATTAAACAATACAAAACAATAAGCAACTAACTATCAATCGTACATTTATGAAACCATAACCAATTTTTTCACTATGGAGAAGGAAAACAATACACATTTGTATCTTGTTCACCAAGGTGGACTATGGATTTGACACTCCTTAGCTCGAATATGTAGCTTTCGGGACAACTTCATTCTTGGCAAATGTTCTCCTAATGATGTATCTCCAATCCACTTGTTAGGCTAGATAGGGTAGAAAATATAACTCCACACTTGATGCGTTTGCATTAACTAGATAGGTGAATAAATACAAGTAAAATGGTTGTTCGTCTTCCATAACGGATGATGCTACCTATCATCTATGACTGTTCATATTTACATTAATGTTACAATAAATGCAATCACGAGGATTATGTGTCCAACATCCCCCCCCTTAATCCGAAGGGTTGTGTGTGAGTCCAAACATCATTCTAAACTTTTCAAAATTCTCTTCCAAGCGCTTTGGTGAAGATGTTCGTAATTTGCTCATTTGTGGAACAATATCTCAAGTGAATAGTCTTGGCTTCTACATGAGATCGAATTAGGTGATACTTTGTGTTGATATGCTTGGTTCGATCATGGAATCTTTGATTCTTGGCCAACTTGATTGTGGAAGTATTGTTAACTAGAAGATTTGTATAATTCACTTGTTTCTCTTGCAAATATTCAAGTATTTTCCCGAGCCATACAATCTTGTTTGTGGCTTCTGCAACTGCCACATATTCTGTCTTTGTTGTGGAATCTGCTAATCCAAGACTTATGAGATTGTCTGAAGTTGATACTCGAGTTTTCTTATCCCCAACAAAGTCTGAATCAGAATATCCAATCAGGTTGAAGTCATCCACCTTAGAGTACCTAAGTCCAAAATCTTGAGTTCCTTTCAAGTAATTAAATTTTTTTTTTTTTGCATCAGACCAATGTCATTCACAAGGCATTTGCATGAACTTGGAAATAATCCCAACAACAAATGAAATGTCTGGTCTAGTGGTAGTAAGATAGATAAGACTTCCCACAAGTTCTCTATACTTGGTTGCATCTTCAAATTCATTCCCTTCATTTGATGCGAGTTTCAAATCCCGTTCCATTGGAGTAAAAACATTATTACACTCAGCCATGCCAAACTTGTTCAACAGTTCTCCAATGTACTTCTAGGAGATGAATATGTACTTTGGATTTTGAATCACTTTGATGCCCAAATAGTAGTGAAGATGTCCCAAATCTGTCATCTCGAAGTCTTTCTTCAACTCTTTATTGATGCAATTTAGTTCTCATTGTTCCCTGTTATGAACAAATCATCTACATATATTACAAGATACACAACAATTTTTCCAACTTTCTTGGCAAACAAAGTTGCATCGTCAAGATTGAAATGCTTGAAATTTAATTTCAGAAGATGCTTGATAAACTTTTAATACCATGCTCGTGGTGCTTGTTTCAAGTTGTACAAGGTTTCTATGAGCTTGCATACTTTATGTTCTTGTCCCTTCACAACAAAGCCTTTTGGTTGAGACACGAACACATTGTCTTCCAAGTCTCCATTCAAGAAAGCAATCTTTACATCCATTTGATGAATTTTCCATCCATTCCGTGCTACCATGGAAAATAGAGTTCGAATGGTAGCCCATTTTGTTGTGGGGGAAAAAGTTTCCTCATAATCAACACCTTCTTTCTGTGAAAATCCTTTTGCCACGAGCCTTGCTTTGTGCTTGTCAATTGAGCCATCTAATATGTACTTATTCTTGAATACCCACTTGCAATCGATTGGTTTGGTTCCAAATGGAGGATCCACCAACTTCGATGTACCATTTTTTTATGAGAACATCGTATTCCTTTTGCATGGCTTCTTTCCATTCATCATGCGAAACAACTTCTTTAAAGGAATTTGGTTCAAGTTTAGTAGATAAATTCAACTCATAATTATATGAAACATCCAAATCATTTACATCACCTAAGTTTGAATTATCTACATTACCTTCATCTAGTTTTGAGGACAATCTAGTTCATGTCTTTCCGATCTCATCAGGATGAACAGTTTCAAGTGTTTTAGTTGTTGATGATTGCAGCTATGTGAGACATTCTCTAGCTTACAAACCTGTGAGATGTGGATCATTGCAGCTATGTGAGTCTTTCTCTCAGCTTACAAACCTGAGAGAGAGCCCCTAAGAAGGGTACGTGGTTCCTGCTTGAGACAGAGTTGGAACATAGAGTTGACCTCCTCCATTCAGAAAGTTGAGAAGAACTCCAGATGATTATCCACTGAGAAAGACGATCTGTTGAGTTAGACGTGCTTATGGCTAAGCACAAGGTGAACGTGTGAAATCCTAAAGTGTTGGGTGCATCGTGGATGAGCACTAGTGGGTGTATATGATCCTTTGCTATATATTGTTCAAGAGTCACATATGCTTGTAACCCTAATTGTTATGTAAAGGGTACATGTCGGCCCCACCTTAATGTGTTTAGTAATAAATATAAAAGATAATTAATCTGATTAATATTGATTATAATGTGACTTAAAGAGGTCGGCCATGTTGTGTCTTAGACACTTCTGTTGATAGGACAAGTCTAATATAAGTAAAGGAGGATTCCCCATTGTGGAATCATATCCTACACACGAGTTTGAAAATTTAAGCAAATACATTCTCTTAGGAAAATGTGCGCACCTCTCTTGGGCGCTAGAATTCTAAGGTTTGAGCACTCTCTTATGTGTTAAGTCTTTTGGTGGTGAAGGTCTTTCTATTGAAGATTATAGCAAAGGATTTGGCTAGGTTTTCTTCCCTTGTTGAGAAGGGTTTCCCAGGATACTTTTGGTGTTCTTGTGCATGGTGTTTCTTCTTGTGATCTTGGATGCTGCAACATAATTGTTTATGGTTAAGACAAATTGAAATGAACTACATGCTTAACCTTATCTATTGAAAAATCAACATGTTATCAGAGCATAGGTCTTGAAGATTCCATTGCACAAGCATTTTCTAGCCTTTCTCTCACACATCTGCAGAAACCGTACGATCCTCCTAGGGTTTCCAGAAATTCTGTATGACCTCCTCTTCTGAGAGTTTTCATCACTCAAATCTTGGAAGCTAGGGATAAAAACAACATAGAAGTGTACGACCTCCTCCAACGCACCTCCAACAAGTCTCAGATTGCATTTCCGGGCATTTTGATTTTTTTGGCTATAAGGGTTTCTAGGGTTTAGCCAAATTCTGTAGAAAAATTCAGAATTGTACTTTTGCAACTACTTGAAGAAGCTCTTTAGCTTACCAAGGCTATCATATTTCTCAAGGCCTATTGTTGGCCGTCATAAGCCCAACAAAACCTAAAAGTGCTAGCCTAGCCTAGCTGTTAGGTATTCTAGCCTAGTTGACAAGGGTTTGTGAAGATGAGTAAAATCATGATGAGAAGCAAGCTTGATGGTTCAAACAAGCCCAGTTCTAGGAAGTCAAGATCTCAAATAAATAAAGACATCAACATCTCAACACTCTCAGGTATGGTTCCTATCAATGACAATACTTGGCTAATTGACAGTGGTGCTTCCAGGCACATGACCAGTATTAGAAATCATCAAACACACTTCATTGAGAAAGAGACACATCTACATGTTGTTTTTGGAGATGATGCCAGATATAATGTGAGAGGAGTTGGAACTTCTACCTTCCAACTAGATTCAGATATGCAGCTTAAACTAGAGGAAGTTCTATATGTACCTGGGATGAAGATAAACCTTGTCTCTATTTCGACCTTGGAAGAAAAAGGTTACAAAATTACTTTCTCGGAAGGAAGAGTTCTTGCATGTCACAAAGACTCTCATATAAGCTCTTCTAAAGTAATTGGTGTCAGAGAAAAAAACTTGTACAAATTGACCATCAAACCAGTTCAAGCCTTATTACATGACACTATCAACTTGAGTGAGTTATGGCATAGAAGACTTTCTCACATTCATTATAGAGCTCTTCCGGCTCTAAGGAAAATGGTAACAGGTCTACCAGAGATCCAGATTCAACATAAAGTTGTTTGCAAATATTGTGCCCTTGGAAAAAATGTTATAGAATCCTTTCCTAGCAGTAACAACAGATCCAAGGAAATCTTGGACTTGATACATTCAGATGTATGTGGGCCAATGACTGTTGCATCTTTAAATGAGTACTTATACTATGTACTCTTCATAGTTGATCACTCCAGGAAAACTTGGATTTACATTTTGAAGAACAAGGATAGATTACTTGCCAAAGTTTCAAGAATTCAAAGCTCAGATTGAAAACCTGAGCGGAAGAAAAATCAAAATATTAAGATCAGACAATGGAGGAGAATACACCTCAAAAGAATCCAACAATTTTTTTTATTGAAGCAGGAATCAAGAGGGAGTTCACAGTTCCTTACAACCCTCAACAAAATGAGGTTGCTGAAAGGAAAAACATAACTATCATTTAGGCAATTAAAGCAATGATACAAGATTAGAGTCTACCTATGAATCTATGAGCAAAATCATGTATGACCATAGTATATGTTCAAAACCCTAGTCTTCATCAGATCCTGAAGAACATTACTCTAGAAGAAGCATTCACCAAAGTGAAGTCTGAGATCAGACACTTCAGAATATTTGGATGTCTAGTGTACCTTCATGTACCCAAAGAAAAGAGATCCAAACTAGAACCTTGAGGAAGAAAGGGTACATTTGTAGGATACAATGAATCCTCAAAAGCATACTGAATCTACATCGCAGGTCAGAGACAAATTGAAGTAAGTAGAGATGTTACTTTTGAAGAAGAAGTATCCTTCCATAAATCCATAGAAGCTCATATGGAAATTGATTGTGAAACAGTACCGTCTCCCCCTTCAGTAGTTTAGAGGGAGACAAATATTATTCCAGATGAGCCAATAGCTCCAGTTGATCCAGTTGCTCCAGCAGATTCAGTTTCCCCAAGCAACATACCTAGAGACATCACAGTTGGACATAAAATACCTGCTTGGGCCCGAAAAACTTTAGAAGAAGAAGAAGGGCATAAAGCCCCACAAGGAGATACCAGAGAAAGCAAGAGACCAAAGAGATTCTCAAGCTACCTTTTAGCCATGATCCACATTATTGACTCAGAGCCAACTTGTCATGGAGAAGCCTCAGGTGAACAAGTATGGCAAGATGCCATGACTGAAGAATACCAATCGATATTGAAAAATGATGTATGGGATGTTGTTCCAAGACCAAAGGGAAAGTCGACAGTGACCTCCAACTGGATTTACAAAATCAAACATGCTGCTGATGGAAGCATTGAAAAATACAAAGCAAGATTTGTGGCCAGAGGGTTTTCAAAAATAGAGGGAGTTGACTATGACGAGACTTTTGCATCTATAGCCAGATACACCTCCATCTGATCTATCATTGCACTAGCTGCTTCCATGGGTTGGAAGCTACATCAGATGGACGTAAAGACAACCTTTCTCAATGGTGAAATTGAGGAAGAAGTTTATATTGAGCAGCCAGAAAGTTTTATTGTACACAACAAAAAATCTCATGTATGCAGGTTGAAGAAATCCGTATATGGTCTAAAACAAGCACCACGTGTTTGGTACGAGAAAATGGATGAATTTCTAATGAGTTTTGGTTTCAACAACAGTACAACTGATCCAAACTTGTATTATCACATTGATGACAATGAGTGTCTGATTTTGGTCTTATATGTGGATGATATTTTCCTCACCGGTTTAGAGAGACTCATTGCTAAATGAAAGCAAGCATTCACTGCCAAATTTGAAATGAAGGATTTGGGCTTGATGCATTATTTCTTGGGACTAGAAGTATGGCAAAGAACATATGAGATTTTTCTAAGTCAAGGAAAATATACTATGGAGATACTGAAAAAGTTCAATATTACAGAATGCAAATCCATGCCTACTCCAATGGTAATGGATTTAAAGAAAATGAGTGACACTAATTCATGAGACGTAGATCTACATTTATATCGACAACTGATTGGATCTTTGATGTATCTGGTTAACACCAAACTGAACATTTTCTATGCAGTGAATGTGCTTAGTCAATTTATGAGCCAACCAAAACATACACATTGGATAGTTGCAAAACACGTATTGAGATACTTACAAGGCACAATTGGTTATTCTTGAGATATGCATCCAATGTGGACTTAAGCTTGCAAGGATATGCTGATGTAGATTGGACAGGAAGTGCAGTAGACAAAAATAACACCTCAGGTTGCTGCTTCACCTTAAGATCAACCATGGTTTCTTGGTGTAGCAAAAAACAAAGCTCTGTGGCTTTAAGCACAACAGAGGCAGAGTACATTGCACTAAGCATGG
>JZKD02S1685924.1:84633-106237 GCA_000966675.3 Picea glauca
AGATAATATCCATACACTAGTGGACCTACACACCTGCTACACTTGTTATCAATGAATTACTTCCTATCTTGTTGAATGCCAAGGTCACCATCCCACTCAGGACAAATCACTATCCTAAGTTGTTTTTAAAAAGAACTTATTGCATCTTGTTGAGAAAGTGGAGTCACTCTCTACTAAAACATGAAGGAACTAACATGCCACATTTGCATGTTATAATTAATTAATATTGATAATTCATTGTACAAGTAAATAAATGCATGTAGAACCTAGAACATGGTGCACTTTTGGTTTATCTTAATGGAAAGGGTAGCTAAAGTTCACTATCAAAATTGATCCTTTGCAAAAAGAACATAAAGATATTACTAGAGAAATAAAGGATAAGAAATGTAATATGGTATACTATATTACAATGTAATATGGTATTACCATATTACATTGTAATATGGTATTACCATATTACATTGTAATATGGTATTGCCATATCTCATGTAGTTTTTTTTTTTTTTAACTTAAAGGAAGCGTCGCAATATCGACGATAGTTCGTCTCACTTTGTAACGGTTTTGCATCGCACATATAGCATATGCGTCGTAAGGGGAAAAAAAAATTGGAACAAGCATGGAAATAGCGACGAAAGTTTGTCACACTTTGAAACGGTTTTGCGTCGGACATATAGCATCTGCGTCGTAAGTTTTGTCTCTACCATCAATTTTTGTCGCTATTGCCACGCTTTTGTGTCGCAACTTTCCATAGTTTTTTTTACATTGGCACAGTTTTGCGTCCCTGTTGCAACGAAATTTCATCTGTATTGCAACGATTTATAAGGTAAACCTATCTTGATGGTGATGACATGTGGAGGGATAATTTCGTCGTTGTTTCCACAAACACCTGGTTCATAGATATAGCGACAAAAAAATAGTGATGCAAAATAGTCTTTGCTTTCGTGGAAATTGTGACGAATAAGTGTGGAAATACCAACAAAAAACCATGGGAAATTGGTCATATGTAATAGTGTATGGATTTTTAATATGTACAATATTGTTGAAGTATATGAGAGTTGTATTATGAGAAAGTAGACTTAGGAAGACTTTGCAAGAGGAAGTGTTACAAGTTGAAAATATGTTACAATGCCTACACACCAACTTGTGTGGTTCTATGATAACATCATCTATAAAAAAGGCTCTATATTTTATGGTAATCATTGATAATTTTAGTAGAAAAAATGGTTGAATTTCATGTGGATACAAAAAAATTCAAGTGATTTTGATATTTCAAATCAAAAGAAAAGAAGTAAGATAGTAAGAGAATCGAGCTTCTAAGATCCAACAATGGAGGTGAAAACAAGTCGAGAGAATTTTTCTATGACTAAAGGCCTCTAGAGGTGGTTTACAACTATGTACACACTTGAGTAGGATGGTTTTTTTGAGTGAATGAATCATTTAATTCAAGACATTGCTCTAAAGGCATCGATGATGAATTCTAGATGTAAGTGGTATGTTGTGTTGTGTACTTATCAATATGAGTCTAACAAAATTTGTGAAGCATATTATGCATGAAAAATAATGGAATGGAATAAAACCCTCAATGAAACATTTTTGGATCAATGTTAGCATTGATTATAGGAATGTACCTCAAGAGAAACAGTATAAGTCATTTTAATCATTTGTTAAGTGCTCCCTACTAGGATACAATGAAGAGTAAGACATATAGTCTTTAGGATCCTAAAGAGAATAAGGTGGTTATCAACTAAAATGTGAATTGAAATTGAGTGGAAAAGGAAGTTGTTGTAAATTAACAAGAACAAATCCAAAGAGGTATCCAAAAACTATGGAGAACTCAATGGCATGTAAATAAGAAACAAATTAAGGAGTGAAAACCTAAAGCATATTACTCCTGAATGAAATAAAACCCTCAATGAAACATTTGTGGATCTTTGGCTGCACTCAGTATAAGGATGTACCTCAAGAGAAACAATAGAAGTTATTTTAATCATATTTTAAGTGTTCCCTACTTGGATACAATGAAGAGTAAGGCATATAGTCTTTAGGATCATAAAGAGAAGGTGGTTATAAACTAAGATGTGAATTGAAATTGAGTGGCAAAGGAAGTTGTTGCAAATCATCAAGAAGAAATCCAAAGTGGTATCCAAAAAGTATGGAGAAATCAAGGGCATGTAAATAAGAAACAAGTGGAGTGAAAACCTAAATACAAAAACAAGTGGTGAGGATACAACAAAGGAGAAGCTTGCGTATTCAAAAGAAACAAATGGTGGAATATTCCTTTATGACCACTGTGATGAATGTGGAAGAATTTCATTTGCATGGGGAGCCTATGATAAACCCAAATGGCAGGAAGCCATGAAATCAAAGAAAGATTTGATCAAGAAGCCAAGCTTGTGGCTAAGAGATTTGCACGAAAGAAACAAAAATATTATGAAGAAACACTTACTCTTGTAATAAAGATAAACACCACCATAACTATTTTGGCATTAGTTTATCCCAATGTGGTTGGATTTTCCGCCAAATGGATTGGAAGAATGGATTCATTGAAAAAGTCTATATGAAGTTGTTGATTGAGGAAATATTTGTATGGATTGAAACAAACTTTGAGCATAATACTTGAGGATTGATGAGTACCTTAGAGAAATAATAATTAGGTTAAGTATCTTAGATTCGAACATATTTGTGAAGGAAACCAAAAGTGGACAAATATTGCTTAATTATATATCCGAACGACTTAATTATGATAGGAAGTTTTGCAAAAAGAAATTGTTATCTCACCTAGAGAGGTGAGGTGCATTCTACAACTCAATATCGAAGAGACAATAACTTTTGTTCTATGTCCAAAATGTTGACATCAACATATGTTGGCTCCATATAATATGTTATACAAAATTAAAAATATAGTAAAAATGAATCTAATGTGAGAAAAATAATAATCATTAAAATATTTATGTATATAAAAATAAAAATAAACACTATAAAAAAGGAATCATGTGAACTATAGAAAAATATGATGCAAGAGCATCGCAAGGCGTGCAAGCATAGCCAGCAGCGAGACAGCGCGGAGATAAGAGACAACTGGAAAAGCACCGAGCACATTTTTTTGAAAATGTTTTGGAATATTAATGAAGTCATTAAGTGGAGGCATGCTTGTATTATTGTAAAAAGTACCTTGAGAGATCTGCTCTCGTCCATAGTAGATAGGAGCCTTTATGTGTAATGAATGTAGCTAGATAGAACTTAATGCTTAGATTAGACAGTTTTAGAGTGCAAGAGGGAAACGGGATATAGACACCCTCATTGTATAGTGGAAGGATTGTTATGTCAATAGAGCAAAGAGAATAGGAGAGCAGAAGCAGAGAGTTGTAGTTGAAAACACCCATGTACAGAGATTTGAATTAATAGAAAGAGCTTCAGTTCAAATTCATGGTGTCGTATTTGTTTTCTGTGTATGCATGTTGAGTGTTATGCTCATGGATGTTTACTTTTTGTATACATTTGCTTTATATGTTGTGTATATGATTTCATGCTTTGTGTTTGAATTCTGAGAGAGAGTGAGGAATGAGTTTCAATTGTTTATCTTCCTGAGTGAGTAAAATTCCTGCAAGGAGTGCAGTGAAGTTTGTCCGCAAGGAGTGCGTTGACAGAAGTCAGAGTTCATCTCTGCAAGCTCGGGAGAGATAACACGGTTCTCATTCTTGCAAAAGTGCAAGTTAAGCACAGGAGTCATGCAAGGAGTGCGCAGGCTAAGTGAAGTCCCAGTGTTTGCAAACTGAAGGAAGTTGTGGAAAGACTACTGCTACAGGGAGTGCGCGGAGTCGAAGGACTTCAATTCTTTGAAGTAATTGAAGGATTCACTGCAAGGAGTGTGTGTGGGTGTCTTCTTTAAGACTTGGAGTTGGAGAAAGATCGGGAAGGATAGGGTATTCACAATTGTCGAAGAAAAGCATAGAAGGTTGGTGCCTTGAAGCATTGTGAGGAGGCGCAGCGACGTTGTTGCAGGAAGGAGAAATTTCATGGAAGAACACCGTGTTCATTTCACGAAAATCGTCAAGGGAGCTTTGGATGGTCGAAATTCTCTGAGGGGAATTCACGAGGTTCTGAGGACCGTCAGATCTTGCAGAGGAGCAAGGAGGTTTATAGTGAGTGAGTTTTTCATTTAAGTTCAGGGAAGGACAGAGTCATAGGATTTGAGCCAACAGGGTCGTCAGATCACTCACATATTTCGCATCTCGGGGTTTCGGGAGGTGAAAGGTCGAAACCTTTGTAGCGAGATTCACGAACTGGTGAAAGGCGAAGTCTGGAGATAGTGAAGGGATTGGAGCCATTCATTGGAAGGAGGACATGTGTCGCGAGATCACCCGTCTCAGGGACTTGAATATCATGGGTCCGAAGAAGAAGTTTTTCAACTTCGCGAGTGGTGAAGCTGCTAAGTAATCTAAGCCATCCATCGGAGGAGGAAAGGTGGTAGAGATCTAAAGATCTCGTGAACTCGGAGGTTCGCAGGGTGAGAGCCCAAGAATTGAGTGCTCCAAGTCGCGAGAATCGAAGTCACGAAGCCGCGAAGTGCTGAGAGCTAGCACAAGGGACACGTGGCAGAACTGCACGGTGGGCCTGGGAAGTGGACCAACGGACACACATCAGATATTCGGAGGAGTCTGTTGAAACAGATCTGGAATTTTTTATTCTTAAGGATAAAAGATTTGTAATTTTTGAGTCCTTGCGTTTTTCGGATTTCTTCAAACAAGAATTTCGTCACCTATAATTTTGCGATGTCTTTTATTGTTTATTTTTGGAAAATGAACGGAAAAAATCTAAACAAATATAAGTTTTCAAAAACTCTTTGAAAAAATCTTTTAAACGGGCAATAATTTAAAATTTACGAATTTTAATTTAAACCTAAAAAAATCAGGATTCGGGGTTTTGCGTAAACAAATGTTTTATGCAAAATGAAATGCGAAACCCCGATCCCCGATTTCTCGATACTTTAAGACTTAATTAAAACATAAATTACTTAATTCTTAATTTAAAGGGTTTAAAGGTTAAGTTAATCACGTCGCGATATCGAGATTCGCGGTTTTATAAGATCATATAATCTTGTCATCGTGTTTCCCGATTCCCCGATTTCGCGATACATTCGATCCTTAAGTAAAATTTTAAATTAATCTAATCGTTGCTAAGAATGATTAAGAGTTAATAATTATTTCGTGATTTCGGGATTCGCGGTTTTATGAGATGCGTGTTTCTTGTCATCGGATTTCCCGAAATCCCGATCACAAAAATCCCGACTCATAATTCACTTTTGAAATAAATGATATATGTTTTGGCATTAATTTTTGATTAATAAGATTGATTAAGATAAGTTAAAACGTGTTTTAAAGAAACAAGTCATCGCCATTTCGCACAAACTCATGTCATCATATTTCCCGAAATCTCGATTCCTGATTTTCCGATTAACGATTTCTCGAGAAGGTCTAATCTCAATTAATTAAAATACTAAAAACGTTTAATTTAAAATAATACATCGCAATTTCGGCAATCGGGGTTCTTTGATGACATATTTCTTCGACATCAAAAGTGTCGAACCTCCGAAAATCAGGTTTTCAAATTTAACTCAAAATTAATGCTAATAATCATCTTTCTAAATAGGTTTTAAAGTTAATCCTTTTTAGTGGTCATTAATGCATCATGGTCCGATTAAGTATGTTTCTCATTTATTTGAAAATGACAAGAAATCCAAAGTAGACACATTAAATACATATCCCCGAAAATCTTTTCTACATTATGAGCATTTATTTTGTGACAGAGGTACGATTCTCACTATGAGTAAGATATATTCAAATTAAAAGATCGAATGTTTGTATTTTCATTTCAAAGCTAAGTCTTCTCATCTAATCTCTGTGACATATTTTCAAGCTTAACGCAGAGCTATGGCACCCAAAAAAGCTCTGAAGAAAAACGAAGATCAGCAAGAAGGCGATATTATTTTTGATACTACTCCACTCGGCGTACACTCCGTCAAATCGTGGACTGGAATTTCCGAAAATCTGGAGGATGAGCTTAAATATGCAGCCTCTGATTCAGAAAATCACCTCCGAGATATTGTCGAGTCTGAGCTTCATAAGGTTGTTGCGCATCCGAGACTTGTGTCATATACAGATATGATCGGCTGGGCTCTGGATAAAGTGGATATCCCAACAAGAAGCATTCTTAACGAGCAAGGAGCTGTCATCGGCTCATTCAGGCCTGAGCACATTCAAGCAATGTATAAGCTCTCGCCCAATTATAGACACACCTTTAATTCTGAGTTTTTAGCCGAGTTTCAAGGAAAAGAATGCATTGAAGCGGGCCAAACATACCCTGACATGATTAAAGGATGGGCCAGGGATGAAAATAAGTTTAGGGCTGATGTACACGGGATTTATGCCACAACTTCCTTAAACGAATATATGGTTTATGTAGCAATGATGTTATGTATACTTTTCGGGAGAAAGGATCCTTGTCACTTTCATGCAGACTGGACACCTTTCCTAGAGGAAGTTTCGGAAGGACACAGTTTTAACTGGCATAAAATTTTGTCAAATAACCTCACAAAAGAAGTTGCAAAGTATAAAGAAGACAAGTCAAAAGGACAACCAATGTCATTTTATATGTCTTATTATATTATGGATGCCATTTGTTTTATGACTCCTTTCCCATTAATGAATTGGAGTTGGAATATTTCTTGCCCAGAGCCTGTTCACAAATACCACTCAGCCCTCTAGGAAGAAAATGAAAAAGATGTTTTTTATGATGTTTGTCATTATGTAATTATACCTCTGCACAAAATATTCTTTGGATGCGAACCCCCTCGCATTTCTAATACAGTCATAGAAAGTCTCAAATCAATTGTTGATTGGTTTATTGAGGAAAAATTTTCCTATGTCAGGGTTTATGGTTGTTCCATTCTGCCTCACGCGCTCCTGAAGTTTTTACCAGACAGATTGGTATGCAGAGAAGTGGCTCATCAGTTAGCCAAGGGTGGTATTGTCTTAGAATTGAAATCCCTTCAGAAAAAAGCATGGCCATCTTTCCCTGTTCATATCGTGAAATTTACTTTATTAAACATAGGTCATTCTAAATCAGAGACCGAGTCATTGGAGGAAGTTAAATTAGTAAACATCAAGCACAGAAAACATGACCCGTACCAAATAATTAGTCGGCATTACATACACTGTAATTTAAAAGCATATGATCATGAAGTTTCAATTTATGATGATGTTTTCAAAGATGTTAAATCTTATGAGGAAGTACAAAACAGAGTACAGGCCTTGTCACCTGATTCACAGGTGAGGTTTGTATCTTTTCAAAAACATAGGCAAAGCAGCCTGCCGAAGATTTTACAAGGTGAAATGTCAACTTCATTGCCAGAACAGGAAGGAACCCCTCCAGGGTTTGAAACTGATACTCAAGATAAGACAAGTGACAAAGATAAGTTGAAAGATCCTGAAATATCTCCTCAAAACACAGAGGAATCTTAGACATAAGAACCAGGGACAGAGAAAGGGAAAGGACTAGAAACAAGTCCAATAATTTTGGATGACATTCCAAAAAAGATTGGAGGAACTGTTTCAAAGGAACTTGGTAGCCCCATTACATCTTTAACTCCACTACAGTCTACTTTTGGAACCCCTCAAGAACGAGTTCTATGTGTCAGTGATTTGGAACCATTTTCAAGAGATGAAATCCCCCCATCTGATTATTTTTTCAGCAAAAAGCGAAGAGTTGTTTTGAAACAGGAAATTCATCCTGTAGGAGAAAGATCAATTAAGAAGCATAGAGTTATTATTGATGGGAAGAAACTCAAGGAAGGAGAGTTCGCTACAGAGTTAGCAGGGACAATGGGTGCTATAGAATCGGCTAATATATATTCTGTGGGAAATCTAACAACTATGCTTGAGCATAAAGATCAAGAAATAACCCAGTTGCAAGACAGACTAAAGGAAAATGAAAGAAATATTGGTTGGGGAGTACAGAAGGGTATAGAACAAGCTAGACTCAAAGATATGCAAGAAATCCAAAAGTTGAATAAAAACTTGGATGAGGCAAAACATATGATACAGGTTACTCAAGAACAGGTTCATAAGCTGGGTGAAGAAAATAATTTTTTGCAAAATAAGATTATTGCAATTGCTAACCAGGTAATTGAAATCAAACATTTCAGGATGCAAGCATCAGAGATATATGTAAAAATAGACGAGGAACAACAGAAAGTATTTTGTAATCTGGAAATTATCCAGAACTATTTTCAGGAATCAAATAGATCCATGGAGAAGGTATTTCAGAAAGAAAGAGAAGTCAAAGCAGCGAGGAATACTTTTCAAAAAGCAGTGGCTTCTTCACAAAAAGAAGAAATTGGAAAAACTCAGAAATTATCCATTTCTGAACAGGTAAAAGGAGACATAATGATAAAAGTCTGGGAATCAAAATTGGCTGAATATAAAAGAATTATAAAAGAAGTTAATGAAGATTGTCAAAGAATCTTCAACCTTTTTGAAAAAGATTCATTAAATATCGGGGCAGATGGTTGTTCTGGGTTATTGGGAGAAATCGACATTGCCAGATATCAACTAAAGTCGAGAGAAGAGCTCGAAGAAAAGAAAGAAGAAATGTCAAATATTAGATTGGTCAACATTACAGAAATAAATAAGTGGATGGTCAATTCAAGTTTAAAGTTGAAAGCAGTGAAGTTTACAGAATCTTTGATAGAAAGTAAATTGCCAGAATTACAGAGGAGATTTTTCTCTTTTGAAGCTAATGAGATACCTGAGGCTCCCAGGATCTTAGTAAGATTTTTGGGAAAATGTGTTCAATGCATTGAAAAAGAGAAAGAAAGTTCGTCAACACTAAGTTAGAACTTTTTAAATGTTTTTATTCATTAAAATTTTGAAAGAGATTGTAAACGGTTGACATTATTTTATGTAACCGTAATATTAGGGGGTTGGTTAGTTACCAACGAGAAACTTTGATAAGAATGTATAAATATAATTTCAAGAGGCGGAAATGGGGCTTCAGAAATTTTGGAGAGGGCCACTTTTGTAAAGTCAGTTTTGAAGTTCATCGGAATATAAATCACAAACAAGATTCTGGATCCTGCAACTTTGTAACTCTGTATCTTCCCCTGTTTATCACGCTTTGTTAAATTTTCCCTTTTAAAGTGTTTTTCTAACAAGTAAATCAATTTGAATTCATATACATTGTTGTTTATTATTTCAGATTGGTTTGGATGTTGAACNATTGTTGAAGTATATGAGAGTTGTATTATGAGAAAGTAGACTTAGGAAGACTTTGCAAGAGGAAGTGTTACAAGTTGAAAATATGTTACAATGCCTACACACCAACTTGTGTGGTTCTATGATAACATCATCTATAAAAAAGGCTCTATATTTTATGGTAATCATTGATAATTTTAGTAGAAAAAATGGTTGAATTTCATGTGGATACAAAAAAATTCAAGTGATTTTGATATTTCAAATCAAAAGAAAAGAAGTAAGATAGTAAGAGAATCGAGCTTCTAAGATCCAACAATGGAGGTGAAAACAAGTCGAGAGAATTTTTCTATGACTAAAGGCCTCTAGAGGTGGTTTACAACTATGTACACACTTGAGTAGGATGGTTTTTTTGAGTGAATGAATCATTTAATTCAAGACATTGCTCTAAAGGCATCGATGATGAATTCTAGATGTAAGTGGTATGTTGTGTTGTGTACTTATCAATATGAGTCTAACAAAATTTGTGAAGCATATTATGCATGAAAAATAATGGAATGGAATAAAACCCTCAATGAAACATTTTTGGATCAATGTTAGCATTGATTATAGGAATGTACCTCAAGAGAAACAGTATAAGTCATTTTAATCATTTGTTAAGTGCTCCCTACTAGGATACAATGAAGAGTAAGACATATAGTCTTTAGGATCCTAAAGAGAATAAGGTGGTTATCAACTAAAATGTGAATTGAAATTGAGTGGAAAAGGAAGTTGTTGTAAATTAACAAGAACAAATCCAAAGAGGTATCCAAAAACTATGGAGAACTCAATGGCATGTAAATAAGAAACAAATTAAGGAGTGAAAACCTAAAGCATATTACTCCTGAATGAAATAAAACCCTCAATGAAACATTTGTGGATCTTTGGCTGCACTCAGTATAAGGATGTACCTCAAGAGAAACAATAGAAGTTATTTTAATCATATTTTAAGTGTTCCCTACTTGGATACAATGAAGAGTAAGGCATATAGTCTTTAGGATCATAAAGAGAAGGTGGTTATAAACTAAGATGTGAATTGAAATTGAGTGGCAAAGGAAGTTGTTGCAAATCATCAAGAAGAAATCCAAAGTGGTATCCAAAAAGTATGGAGAAATCAAGGGCATGTAAATAAGAAACAAGTGGAGTGAAAACCTAAATACAAAAACAAGTGGTGAGGATACAACAAAGGAGAAGCTTGCGTATTCAAAAGAAACAAATGGTGGAATATTCCTTTATGACCACTGTGATGAATGTGGAAGAATTTCATTTGCATGGGGAGCCTATGATAAACCCAAATGGCAGGAAGCCATGAAATCAAAGAAAGATTTGATCAAGAAGCCAAGCTTGTGGCTAAGAGATTTGCACGAAAGAAACAAAAATATTATGAAGAAACACTTACTCTTGTAATAAAGATAAACACCACCATAACTATTTTGGCATTAGTTTATCCCAATGTGGTTGGATTTTCCGCCAAATGGATTGGAAGAATGGATTCATTGAAAAAGTCTATATGAAGTTGTTGATTGAGGAAATATTTGTATGGATTGAAACAAACTTTGAGCATAATACTTGAGGATTGATGAGTACCTTAGAGAAATAATAATTAGGTTAAGTATCTTAGATTCGAACATATTTGTGAAGGAAACCAAAAGTGGACAAATATTGCTTAATTATATATCCGAACGACTTAATTATGATAGGAAGTTTTGCAAAAAGAAATTGTTATCTCACCTAGAGAGGTGAGGTGCATTCTACAACTCAATATCGAAGAGACAATAACTTTTGTTCTATGTCCAAAATGTTGACATCAACATATGTTGGCTCCATATAATATGTTATACAAAATTAAAAATATAGTAAAAATGAATCTAATGTGAGAAAAATAATAATCATTAAAATATTTATGTATATAAAAATAAAAATAAACACTATAAAAAAGGAATCATGTGAACTATAGAAAAATATGATGCAAGAGCATCGCAAGGCGTGCAAGCATAGCCAGCAGCGAGACAGCGCGGAGATAAGAGACAACTGGAAAAGCACCGAGCACATTTTTTTGAAAATGTTTTGGAATATTAATGAAGTCATTAAGTGGAGGCATGCTTGTATTATTGTAAAAAGTACCTTGAGAGATCTGCTCTCGTCCATAGTAGATAGGAGCCTTTATGTGTAATGAATGTAGCTAGATAGAACTTAATGCTTAGATTAGACAGTTTTAGAGTGCAAGAGGGAAACGGGATATAGACACCCTCATTGTATAGTGGAAGGATTGTTATGTCAATAGAGCAAAGAGAATAGGAGAGCAGAAGCAGAGAGTTGTAGTTGAAAACACCCATGTACAGAGATTTGAATTAATAGAAAGAGCTTTGGTTCAAATTCATGGTGTCGTATTTGTTTTATGTGTATGCATGTTGAGTGTTATGCTCATGGATGTTTACTTTCTGTATACATTTGCTTTATATGTTGTGTATATGATTTCATGCTTTGTGTTTGAAGTCTGGGAGAGAGTGAGGAATGAGTTTCAATTGTTTCTCTTCCTGAGTGAGTAAAATTCCTACAAGGAGTGCAGTGAAGTTTGTTCCCAAGGAGTGCGTTGACAGAAGTCAGAGTTCATCTCTGCAAGCTCAGGAGAGATAACACGGTTCTCATTCTCGCAAAAGTGCAAGTTAAGCACAGGAGTCGTGCAAGGAGTGTGCAGGCTAAGTGAAGTCCCAGTGTTTGCAAACTGAGGGAAGTTGTGGAAAGACTACTGCTGCAGGGAGTGCACAGAGTCGAAAGACTTCAATTCTTTGGAGTAATTGAAGGATTCACTGCAAGGAGTGCGTGCGGGTGTCTTCTTTAAGACTTGGAGTTGGAGAAATCTCAGGAAGGATAGGGTCTTCGCAATTGTCAAAGAAAAGCATAGAAGGTTGGTGCCTTGAAGCGTTGTGAGGAGGCGCAGCGACCTTGTTGCAGGAAGGAGAAATTTCATGGAAGAACACCGTGTTCATTTCGCGAAAATCGTCAAGGGAGCTTTGGATGGTCGAAATTCTCTGAGGGGAATTCACGAGGTTCTGAGGACCGTCAGATCTTGCAAAGGAGAAAGGAGGTTTATAGTGAGTGTGTTTTTCATTTAAGTTCAGGGAAGAACAGAGCCGTAGGATTTGAGCCAACAGGGTCGTCAGATCACTCACATATTTCGCATCTCGGGGTTTCGGGAGGTGAAAGGTCGAAACCTTTGTAGCGAGATTCACGAACTGGTGAAATGCGAATTCAAGAGATAGTGAAGGGATTGGAGCCATTCATTGGAAGGAGGACATGTGTCGCGAGATCACCCGTCTCAGGGACTTGAATATCAGGGGTCCGAAAGAGAAGTTTTTCAACTTCGCGAGTGGTGAAGCTGCAAAGTAATCTAAGTCGTCCATCGGAGGAGGACAGGTGGTAGAGATCTAAAGATCTCGTGAACTCGGAGGTTCGCAGGGTGAGAGCCCAAGAATTGAGCGCTCCAAGTTGCGAGAATCGAAGTCACGAAGCCGCGAAGTGCTGAGAGCTAGCACAAGGGACACGTGGCAGAACTGCACGATGGGCCTGGGAAGTGGACCAGCGGACACACATCAGATATTCGGAGGAGTCTGTTGAAACAGATCTGGAATTTTTTATTCTTAAGGATAAAAGATTTGTAATTTTTGAGTCCTTGTGTTTTTCGGATTTCTTCAAACAAGAATTTCGTCACCTATAATTTTGCGATGTCTTTTATTGTTTATTTTTGGAAAATGAACGGAAAAAATCTAAACAAATATAAGTTTTCAAAAACTCTTTGAAAAAATCTTTTAAACGGGCAGTAATTTAAAATTTACGAATTTTAATTTAAACCTAAAAAAATCAAGATTTGGGGTTTTGCGTAAACAAATGTTTGATGCAAATTGAATTGCGAAACCCCGATCCCCGATTTCTCGATACTTTAAGACTTAATTAAAACATAAATTACTTAATTCTTAATTAAAAGGGTTTAAAGGTTAAGTTAATCACGTCGCGATATCGGGATTTGCGGTTTTATAAGATCATATAATCTTGTCATCGTGTTTCCCGATTCCCCGATTTTGCGATATATTCGATCCTTAAGTAAAATTTTAAATTAATCTAATCGCTGCTAAGAATGATTAAGAGTTAATAATTATTTCGCGATTTCGGGGTTCGCGGTTTTATGAGATACGTGTTTCTTGTCATCGGATTTCCCGAAATCCCGATCACAAAAATCCCGACTCATAATTCACTTTTGAAATAAACGATATCTGTTTTGGCATTAATTTTTGATTAATAAGATTGATTAAGATAAGTTAAAATGTTTTTTAAAGAAACAAGTCATCGCCATTTCGCACAAACTCATGTCATCAGATTTCCCGAAATCCTGATTCCTGATTTTCCGATTAACGATTTCTCGAGAAGGTATAATCTCAATTAATTAAAATACTAAAAATGTTTAATTTAAAATAATACATCGTGATTTCGACAATCGGGGTTCTTTGATGACATATTTCTTCGACATCAAAAGTGTCGAACCTCCGAAAATCAAGTTTTCAAATTTAACTCAAAATTAACGCTAATAATCATCTTTCTAAATAGGTTTTAAAGTTAATCCTTTTTAGTGGTCATTAATGCATCATGGTCCGATTAAGTATGTTTCTCATTTATTCAAAAATGACGAGAAATCCAAAGTACACACATTAAATACATATCCCCGAAAATCTTTTCTGCATTATGAGCATTTATTTTGTGACAGAGGTACGATTCTCACTATGAGTAAGATATATTCAAATTAAAAGATCGAACGTTTGTATTTTCATTTCAAAGCTAAGTATTCTCATCTAATCTCTGTGACAGATTTTCAATCTTAACGCAGAGCTATGGCACCCAAAAAAGCTCCGAAGAAAAACGAAGATCAGCAAGAAGGCGATATTATTTCTGATACTACTCCACTCGACGTACACTCCGTCAAATCGTGGACTGGAATTTTCGAAAATCTGGAGGATGAGCTTAAATATGCAGCCTCTGATTCGGAAAATCACCTCCGAGATATTGCCGAGTCTGAGCTTCATAAGGTTGTTGCACGTCCGAGACTTGTGTCATATACAGATATGATCGGCTGGGCTCTGGATAAAGTGGATATCCCAACAAGAAGCATTCTTAACGAGCAAGGAGCTGTCATTGGCTCATTCCGGCCTGAGCACATTCAAGCAATGTATAAGCTCTCGCCCAATTATAGACACACCTTTAATTCTGAGTTTTTAGCCGAGTTTCAAAGAAAATAATGCATTGAAGCGGGCCAAACATACCCTGACATGATTAAAGGATGGGCTAGGGATGAAAATAAGTTTAGGGCTGATGTACACGGGATTTATGCCACAGCTTCCTTAAACGAATATATGGTTTATGTAGCAATGATGTTATGTAGACTTTTCGGGAGAAAGGATCCTTGTCACTTTCATGCAGACTGGACACCTTTCCTAGAGGAAGTTTCGGAAGGACACAGTTTTAACTGGCATAAAATTTTGTCCAATAACCTCACAAAATAAGTTGCAAAGTATAAAGAAGCCAAGTCAAAAGGACAACCAATGTCATTTTATATGTCTTCTTATATTATGGATGCCATTTGTTTTATGACTCCTTTCCCATTAATGAATTGGAGTTCGAATATTTCTTGCCCAGAGCATGTTCACAAATACCACTCAGCCCTCTGGGAAGAAAATGCAAAAGATGTTTTTTATGATGTTTTTCATTATGTAATTATACCTCTGCACAAAATATTATTTGGATGCAAACCCCCTCGCATTTCTAATACAGTCATAGAAATTCTCAAATCAATTGTTGACTGGTTTATTGAGGAAAACTTTTCCTATGTCAAGGTTTATGGCTGTTCCATTCTGCCTCACGCACTCCTGAATTTTTTACCAGACAGATTGGTATGTAGAGAAGTGGCTCATCAGTTAGCCAAGGGTGGTATTGGCTTAGAATTGAAAGCCCTTCAGAAAAAATCATGGCCATCTTTCCCTGTTCATATCGGGAAATTTACTTTATTAAACATAGGTCATTCTAAATCAGAGACCGAGTCATTGGAGGAAGTTAAATTAGTAAACATCAAGCACAGAAAACATGACCCATACCAAATAATTAGTCGGCATTACATACACTATAATTTAAAAGCATATGATCATGAAGTTTCAATTTATGATGATATTTTCAAAGATGTTAAATCTTATGAGGAAGTACAGAACAGAGTACAGGCCTTGTCACCTGATTCACAGGTGGGGTTTGTATCTTTTCAAAAACATAGGCGAAGCTGCCTGCCGAAGATTTTACAAGGTGAAATGTCAACTTCATTGCCAGAACAGGAAGGAACCCCTCCAGGGTTTGAAACTGATACTCAGGATAAGCCAAGTGACAAAGATAAGTTGAAAGATCCTGAAATATCTCCTCAAAACACAGAGGAATCTCAGACATAAGAACCAGGGACAGAGAAAGGGAAAGGACTGGAAACAAGTCCAATAATTTTGGATGACATTCCAGAAAAGATTGGAGGAACTGTTTCAAAGGAACTTGGTAGCCCCATTACATCTTTAACTCCACTACGGTCTACTTTTGGAACCCCTCAGGAAGGAGTTCTATATGTCAGTGATTTGGAACCAATTTCAAGAGATGAAATCCCCCCATCTGATTATTTTTTCAGCAAAAAGCGAAGAGTTGTTTTGAAACAGGAAATTCATCCTGTAGGAGAAACATCAATTAAGAAGCATAGAGTTATTATTGATGGGAAGAAACTCAAGGAAGGAGAGTTTGCTACAGAGTTAGCAAGGACAATGGGTGCTATAGCATCGGCTAATATATATTCTGTAGGAAATCTAACAACTATGCTTGAGCAGAAAGATCAAGAAATAACCCAGTTGCAAGACAGACTAAAGGAAAATGAAAGAAATATTGGCTGGGGAATACAGAAGGGTCTAGAATAAGCTAGACTCAAAGATATGCAAGAAATCCAAAAGTTGAATAAAAACTTGGATGAGGCAAAACATATGATACAAGTTACTCAAGAATAGGTTCATAAGCTGGGTGAAGAAAATATTTTTTTGAAAAATAAGATTATTGCAATTGCTAACCAGGTAATTGAAATCAAACATTTCAAGATGCAAGCATCAGAGATATATGTAAAAATAGACGATGAACAACAGAAAGTATTTTGTAATCTGGAAATTATCCAGAACTATTTTCAGGAATCAAATAGATCCATGGAGAAGGTATTTCAGAAAGAAAGAGAAGTCAAAGCAGCGAGGAATACTTTTCAAAAAGCAGTGGCTTCTTCACAAAAAGAAGAAATTGGAAAAACTCAGAAATTATCCATTTCTGAACAGGTAAAAGGAGACATAATGATAAAAGTCTGGGAATCAAAATTGGCTGAATATAAAAGAATTATAAAAGAAGTTAATGAAGATTGTCAAAGAATCTTCAACCTTTTTGAAAAAGATTCATTAAATATCGGGGCAGATGGTTGTTCTGGGTTATTGGGAGAAATCGACATTGCCAGATATCAACTAAAGTCGAGAGAAGAGCTCGAAGAAAAGAAAGAAGAAATGTCAAATATTAGATTGGTCAACATTACAGAAATAAATAAGTGGATGGTCAATTCAAGTTTAAAGTTGAAAGCAGTGAAGTTTACAGAATCTTTGATAGAAAGTAAATTGCCAGAATTACAGAGGAGATTTTTCTCTTTTGAAGCTAATGAGATACCTGAGGCTCCCAGGATCTTAGTAAGATTTTTGGGAAAATGTGTTCAATGCATTGAAAAAGAGAAAGAAAGTTCGTCAACACTAAGTTAGAACTTTTTAAATGTTTTTATTCATTAAAATTTTGAAAGAGATTGTAAACGGTTGACATTATTTTATGTAACCGTAATATTAGGGGGTTGGTTAGTTACCAACGAGAAACTTTGATAAGAATGTATAAATATAATTTCAAGAGGCGGAAATGGGGCTTCAGAAATTTTGGAGAGGGCCACTTTTGTAAAGTCAGTTTTGAAGTTCATCGGAATATAAATCACAAACAAGATTCTGGATCCTGCAACTTTGTAACTCTGTATCTTCCCCTGTTTATCACGCTTTGTTAAATTTTCCCTTTTAAAGTGTTTTTCTAACAAGTAAATCAATTTGAATTCATATACATTGTTGTTTATTATTTCAGATTGGTTTGGATGTTGAACGTATTACAGTCTTTCCTCTGAAATTACTTTAGTAATTTTAAGACCTGTAAAACCTTTTGTTCCTTAATATTTAACTCTGTTAGAGATTTTGTTTTTCTCCCATCATCGTTAATTGAAATATAAGATTCTTTCTTGATAAAGGCCTTATATTTCTCTATATTGTGTTTCATTGTTTACAATTTCAAAATTGTTGCAAAACCAGGAAACAGTGTTGAATGTGCCTTTACATTACTTTTGTAGATTTTAAAATTGTTTTCATTGATCTCATCTCTGGAAATCTGAAGTAACAAATTGATTAAAAACCCATTTTATAAACCTTTAAAGCTTTATCATCCATGACTATCCCTAATAGCAGACAACCTAACGGAGAACCGGGCCTTCAGGATCAAACCAGCATTGCCCTAAGTTTATTTAACACTATTTTACAAACAGCGACTAATAGGGATGAACTAGAATGATCATGGGTTGCTATTGAACATGACATTAGCATCCAAGAGCAACAAGAAGCGAGACAAAGACAGTTGAGAAATTGAATCTGCTCTTACCTTTCTTTAAATTCCTTAATTCCAAATCTTTCCTTTAAATCATTATCGGATGCCTTGACGGTATGTTTTATAGCCTTAAAACATAAACTCAGGAACAATAGAGTCAACACCCCATTGACCTCTCGCATATAGGGTACTTGGGAGAAAAGGGAATGAAGGTTCAAGCCTTTGACTCGCGAAGTCACAAGAAGTGAGAACGAGAGGAGAAAGGTCAAATCTCGCCTCTCTAGGGTTCGAGAAAGAAAGGTGCCAAGGCTCGATGGTTGAACTCGCGAAGGCGCGAGAGGCGAAAGGCACTAGTGCTTAGCCTAGCCAGGGGTCACGCAAGGAGGGTGCTGACAAAGAGAGAGTTGTACCCAATTTGTGATCTCGAGTATCGTGAGATCGCAGAGGAAGAGTCGGAGGTCACGACTCGCGAACTCACGAGATCGCAAACCGTGAGAAAGAACCTGTGGATCGATTAGGAAGGGGATTCTAGAAGAGAATCTGAAAGAGAGTCGATTTGGATCGAAGGGCATATAGAACGATCCTATGAGTGGATCCTCGACTTGAGGGTCGAGTGGGTCTGCACCATCTGGTATCAGAGCTTGGCTCTGTTTGTATACTTCAGACAGGGAAAGCGAGAAAGGGAGATTCACCATGCCACCGAGAAGAAGGGACAGGCAAACACCCGATCTGCAAGAGGAAAGGGAAATGCCAGAAGGAAGGGGCAGGTAGGTGCAGAATCCAGAAGTGGAAAGAGATCTACATGACATTCGCGCCAGACTTGTGGATGTGGAAATAAAACAAAGGCGCACAACTGACATTAGAGATGTCAGTGAGTCCAAAAGAGAAGATGACGCTAGACATGAAGAAGAAGAAATTGCAGCAGAAGATGCAGCAAATGAACGCCCGATTAGGGTTGTTGCAAGAATGGGTGCTAAGGAAAAAATGGATATTCCAATATACGAGGGAAACCAGGATGCCGAAAATCTTCTAGACTGGATTAGAGCTCTAGACACATATTTTGACTATGAAGATGTCGAAGAAGACAAGAAAGTTAAACATGTTGTCACGAGACTTAAAGGACATGCAGCATTGTGGTGGGATGAACTGCAAGCTGACAGACGCTACCAAGGTAAGCAGAAAATCAAGAGTTGGGATAGGATGATCGCAAAGATGAAGGCTAAATTCATTCCCAGGGATTACCAGATTACTTTGTTTCGAAGAATGCAAAATTTGAGACAAAAACTGATGACAGTGGAGTACACTGAATAATTCTACAGGATGAACATCAGGGCAGGTCATCGCGAAAGTAATGATGAAAAGGTTGTCAGGTATATGAATGGCCTAAGATATGAAATTCAGGATGAGATGAGCATGATGACCATCTGAATGGTGGAAGATGCTTATCAAATGGCTCTAAAGGCGGAAGAGAAGCTGAGCCGAAAACAAGGTCAAAGAGGCCAAGGCAAAAGTCAAGCTAGGGGCAAATCAGTCGTCCAAGATAGAAATCAGAATCCTAAGGAAGAATGGAAGAAACCTCAGATTGAGAGAGGTGGAAGTTCACAGAGAGGGCAGCATACCGAACAGAGAGGTCAGTATGCTAATGCAAACATTTTTCCTCGTACTAGAGGTAGAGGAAGAAGAAGAGTTGGAGTGATAAAATGCTTCACATGCAGAAAGGTTGGACAAAAGTCTTATGAATGTCCAGACAAGAAGAAAGAGGAAGGAGAGACTCACATTGTCGAAGCACAGAGGCGAAATGTTGAGGCAGAGGATGTTGAAGGCAGAAGATCGTTGATGATGCGAAAGGTTCTCTTAACGCCAGAGAAGGAGGTGGAGAATCCAGTGCAAAGGAACAGTCTTTTCTGGACTGCTTGCAAAACCAAGGATAGGGTATGCAAAGTCATTGTGGACAGTGGTAGCACAGATAATCTCGTTTCTACTGAGATGGTAGAGAAGCTGGAGCTGGAGACTATTGAACATTTGAGCCCGTACAGAGTTTCGTGGCTACAAAAAGGACATCAGGTAAATGTCACTAAACAATGTTTAGTCGAATTTAAAATAGGAGGGTATAAGGATGAAATACTATGTGATGTTATTCCCATGGATGTTTGTCATCTATTGTTGGGTAGACCGTGGCAATATGACAGGAATGTGATTCATGATGAGAGGAAGAACACATACACCCTAGAGAAGAATGGGAGAGCTCACATGTTGCTTCCAATCAAAGACAAGGAATTGAAACCCGAAGTAAGCAACATTGTACTTCTCATGAGTGGGAAGGAACTTCTTACAGAGGTTAAGAAGAAGGAGGAATCGCAATTCATTGTCGTCAAGAAGCCTAAAATTGTTTTAACCAGTACAAGGGTAGATGATTTACCAGAAGAAGTTCAGAAACTGTTGGAAGAATTTGCTAACATAGTAGTGGATGAACTACCTCGTTCGTTGCCACCGATCAGAAGTGTGAATCATCATATTGATCTCATACCTAGAGCTAGTTTACCAAACAAATCAGTGTACAGATTGACACCGCAGGAGAATGAAGAAGTCAAGAGACCGGTCCAGGATTTGTTGGACAAGGGGTTGGTCAGAGAAATCTTGAGTCCATGTGTTGTTCCGACAGTACTCAGTCCGAAGAAAGACGGAGGCTGGAGGATGTGTACTGACTCGAGGGTGATCAACAAGATAACCATCAGGTACAGATTTCCATTACCAAGAATGGATGATTTGATGGATTGCTTAAGTGGAGCCAAAAAAATTTAGAAGATTGATTTGAAAAGTGGATATCACCAAATTCGTATGAGAGAAGGTGATGAATGGAAGACAGCCTTCAAGACAAATGAAGGGTTTTATGAATGGCTTGTTATGTCATTTGGCTTAACGAACACGCCAAGTACCTTTATGAGGTTGATGAACAAAGTCCTAAAGGAGTTCATCGGAAAATTTGTCATTGTGTATCTGGATGACATACTGATTTTCAGTAAAACAGAGGCAGAGCATCTGAAACATTTGGCTACAGTGATGAAGAGGCTACAGAAAGAGAAACTGTTGATAAATATGAAGAAATCCTCATTCATGAAGACAGAGCTCATTTATTTGGGGTTTGTTATTTCTACAGATAAGTTGAGGATGGATCCAGATAAGGTGGAGGTAATCAAGAATTGGCCGTCACCAAGGAATATCTTTGAAGTTCGAAGTTTTCACGGACTGGCTAGTTTCTACAGAAAATTCATTAGGAATTTTAGTGGAATTAGTGCACTGATGATGGACACAGTGAAGAAGAGACACAAATCTTTTCACTGGACAGAAGAGGCTGAGAAAAGCTTCAAATTGTTGAAAAGGAAAATCACGGAACAACCAATTATGGTGTTGCCTAATTTCCAAAAGACATTTCAAGTAAAACGTGATGCAAGTGGATTTGCAATAGGGGAAGTCTTGAGTCAAGAAGACAGGTCGATAGCATATTTCAGCGAGAAGTTGAATGAAGCCAAGATAAAATACTCCACATATGATAAGGAATTCTATGCTATTATTCAGGCATTAAAAAAATGGAGACATTA
>JZKD02S1685924.1:122850-136916 GCA_000966675.3 Picea glauca
GCCTAACAAGTGGATTGGAGATACATCATTAGGAGAACATTTGCCAAGAATGAAGTTGTCCCGAAAGCTACATATTCGAGCTAAGGAGTGTCAAATCCATAGTCCACCTTGGTGAACAAGATACAAATGTGTATTGTTTTCCTTCTCCATAGTGAAAAAATTGGTTATGGTTTCATAAATGTACGATTGATAGTTAGTTGCTTATTGTTTTGTATTGTTTAATGTCTTCTAAATATAACTTTAGAACTTGATTTAACCTTGTTATAAAGATAAACCTTGTCCCTTTTTGCCCTATAATGGCCCAATGGTCTTATTGGGTGGGTTGGGCTATCTTCAACTAATGAGGATCACAAATGAACAACAACTAGAACTTGTGAAGCAGTGTCGTTTAGGATAATTTTGATAGACATAAAAAGTAAAACAAGAATAGTTAATTGTATTGTTTTGGGACAATTGAAGAGCAATTCCACTAATGAAGAATGGTGTATTTCATGGAAGAGCAAAGCATACTAAAGGTTATTACCTCTACTTGAGACAAATGCAAGAGGGTAAAGGGAAAAGTGAAATTCTACAAGATCGTTCACTAGGCTACTATTAGAAGAAATTCCAAAAATTTAAAAGCATGCTAGGAGTCAAGTAGAAAAAAATTTCAATGAAGCAAGCGTTGAAAGTATTGAAATATTAAACATTATAGTTACGACTTGTAATATAGTTGTGTAGAAGAAATATGTTCAATGAAACCCAATACAATAGTAAGAGAATATGCAAAGAACCAAATGACCAAAAATAGAAAAAATGACATCGTTGTTGAGATGTTAATCAATACATTAATAACAACCAATAGAAAGCAAGTGATGCAATGAATTGTCAATGGGAGGTGGTTGATGTGGCATGGGCTACAACAAATGGTAGGTCCAAGGAATTGTAAGGAAATGGAGTGGGAATCGACAACTTAACAAAAGTGGTGGCAAGGCAAGCAAGAGTGTTGAAAAGCTTTCGCAAAGGAATTACAAGCGTAATAACCTCGTCATGGGAGGAGTGTTGTTAGACAAATTATTAATGATGATGAACTAAGAATATCAAATTAAAAGTGGGAAAAAAGCTAGTCAAGTCAAACTTGATCATAGAAAGGGTGACACCTACCAAGAAAACTAGGAAGTAGGTCAAGGATCCACCTTTTTTGCTAATGGAATTGAAGCATCAATTAAAGATTGAGACAAATATATTGAACCAATCAACCAAAAGCATTCATGAAATACCTATAAATAGTCCTTACATAGTTGGAGATGCAAAAAGAGTTGAAAAAGAGTTGAGAGTAGTGCAATATAAGAACAATGAAAAGCATTGTCGTCAAAGTTTAAGGTTTTCATCATAAAACTATTGTAGGGACCAACAAGTCATAGCAGTGGCCTGCAAGCTATACAATTTTTGTTAAGTGGCCTTATCACCATACCTTTTAGTCAATGTGGTTGTATTCTTTTATACTCTAATCATTTCTAACACAATTATTATATATTTATTTGTAAACATGTGCATGTTTTATGCTTTGTATATATTTAAAACTTGTGTATAGTGACAAAACATCTAAATTTGTGAATCATATTGCCACTATGCAAGTGTGGTTCGATCAACACTAATTACCTACAAGCACAACCACATAAAACATGGTTATTGTACATTCATCTACGTTTATCAATGACTCAATCAATAGTTGTCGTCCACCTTAATCCACCATTGTGATTTTGGAGGTATAAAAGATAGTTAATTACATACATCAATGGTGGATTGATTCTTCCATTGGAGCTACATGCTTTTCTAAAAGGCTCTCTTAAAGGGCACTATGCACACATTCCTTCAAACAAGTTCTTGTTCTAGAATTGACAATAATTTCTTCAAGAATATCAAGCTTTGAGACATAGACATTAATGCCTTGGAGTTGAAAACATTAAGAATTGAAAGTCATAGTTTTAACACTTGGGCCTTGTAAATCTACATAGTGTCAACAAAGCAAAGCAATGGTTGCATATTGCAACAAGGCATGATGGATATGCTCCACGCTACCTCAAACTAATGGATGTCATTGATTAATGGAAGAAACAACACAAAGTATTCAAACAATAATGGAGTGAGAATTAGCTAATTAAAGACCTTAATTATTTGTGTAAGAGTTAGGGTGGAGGGAAAATGGAAGGTCACAAATCTTAGTAGTGAGTTAATGTAGATAAAAAGGTGTGAAAAAACGTAATTCATTATTTTGCAAATAAATGTACAAGACTCACTAACTTATCAATAATGGAGAGTAGAACTACGCCCATCAAACAAAAAAGGACCTTCCTATGAGGTGAATTACCCATTGGAAGCTTGCTTCATTGTCAATTGGGTCCAGGCCTAACAACGACATATCCAAAAAAATGAACATGTAGTTGAACACTCTTATATTATAAATTAAGAATAAAACCAAACTTATATATGGTAGGCATCTACTATGATAGTGCTCCCCCACATTTAAACGCGTTGCTTTAGAATTTGGAAAATTGGGGATGAAGACAATAATTCGTATCTTATATCTAAAAATTGCCAATGAAAAATTATGGATGCAACTTATATATGATAGGCATCTACTATGATAGTGCTCCCCCACATTTAAACATGTTGCTTTAGAATTTGGAAAATTAGGAATGAAAACAATAATTCATATCTTATATCTAAAAATTGTCAATAAAAAATTATGCATGTGACACAAATACATACATTCAAAATCTCCACAATAAATTAAGAAGAAAGGCAAGCTTGAATACGGTAAGTCAATTGTTACTATGCTCTAAATATTCCCTACTTCTAAATTTGTCATCTCAAAATTACAAAAATATAAAATTACAAAATAAAAAATTATGGATGCAACACAAATACATACATTCAAAATCTCCACAATAAATTCAGAAGAAAGGCAAGTTTAAATATGGTAAGCAAGCATCAATTGTTATTGTGCTCTAAATATTCCCTACTTTTAAATGTTATCTTAAAATTACAAAAATATAAAATTACAAAATGAAAAATTATGGATACAACACAAATATATACATTCAAAATCTCCACAATAAATTAAGAAAAACAAGTTTAAATATGGTAAGAGTCAATTGTTATTTTTCTCTAAATATTCCCACTTTTAAATTTGTCATCTTAAAATTACAAAAATAGGAGATGAAGGCAACGACCCATATCTTAATAAAAAAATTGCAAATGAAAAATCATGAATGTAATACACACATTCAATCACAATGCACCAACTCATACATAGACAATCATGCCATAAAATCCTTTAATATCCCATATACACTATCATACTATATTTACTCTTAAAGTTTTTTTTTGAGTTTTATTTATCTTAAATGCAATACTAACACATACAACCACAATCCTCCAACTCATACGTAGACAATCATGCCATAAAATCCTTTAATGTCCCGTATACTTTATCATACTATGTTTAGTCTTTATTAAGTTTTTCTTTTAATTGTATTTATCTTGAATTATTTTAATTAGATCTTATACAATGACCATATTGATACGTCGTACCCCATGAATAATGCGGTGTTTTTCAAAATTGTTTATGATATAAAATTATTTTGTTAAAAAATAATTTATCTAATAAAAACTCTCCATTACACCAAATATTAAAGCATCACTAGGCGCAAATACAGCATAACATAAAAGAATTATTTAAAAACATCACACGGAACAGACAACATACTAATATTAGGGGCTTCAGTCACAATATTTAAATGGTATCTGACTTGAAAATTGATTGCTGCACGAGGCACCGTATCCAACCACTAGCAGACTCAGTTATTGAAAGCTGAAAAAGTGGAGTTGTCGAAGATGTGGATCTTGAGATGTATAATTTGGCCTTTTTGAGGTTACAACATAAAATCCCGTCCAATAAACATATGATAGTTATCAACAGCTGCAAAAATTGAGTCAGAAGATGGGCCTCGAGAAGTAGCATTACATAAACATTGTAGACTTTCATAAGATGAAAATATATTTTTCTTTGGGCCCCCCCACCCAAAAAAAAAAACCTGAAATTTAGGTGGTTTTTTCCAAAGCGACTCCTGAGCTTTTTTCCCAAGTTCAAGTCAACTCCTACTTTTACTCTTTGGCCTCACCGAATCATTCTTGGAGTCCAAGTATGGTTAACTTTGATCTAAACACATATCATGGTTGAGATCAGAGACTAGTAATGGTTCTAGCCAACTATTGCAAACTAGGGATCAAGTTTGCATATTTAAAGTTGAAACTGCCAATCAAGCTGGGCAACCCAGATCTCAGTTACTTCAGCAGTATACTTAGGTGCTGCTAAATTGCATATGAATTAAAAGATAATAATGTAGGCTTTATAGGAAAATTACCCTCAGTTGTTTCAAGTTGTACATCCACGTTCTACCCACCACTGAGTATGGAATAAAAACATGGAAAATGTGTCAGACTCGGACTGAGACTGAATTTTGGCAAACCCAGGGCTGATAATCATAGTATGCCAATTGATATACACCACCTTGTATACATAAACCAATATTATGAATATTTAAAGCAATATGAAATGCCAAAAATTATGATGGGCAGTAGAATTTCATAAAATATAATTTAAAGATCAAAGCAAAGAAGATATGATAATCTAAGCCTTGCCTTGCTAAAAACACCTTCAGCCTCTATTTGTGGGGATCGGTGACAATCTCTGATTTAGCCCTATTACCCTTAACACATTAGGACAGCGTGCAATATCTCTTTCGGTAATAACAATATGAAGGAAATTGCAACCACTGAAAACAGAGCATGCTGACCCCAGCTATTTTTGACCCTTCATATGCCCCTATGATTTGTATAGATCATCCTGAGTAGAAATGATCATCTCTATCTTCCATGATGAAGCACCAGAAGCTACACTTGTTGAACTCGGCCAACAGTTTAGGCCTCATATTGAAGCCCAATTAATGAGTACACTTGAACATGTTTTCCATACATGCCACAAAATGAAGTTCTCAATGTACCCATCCATGATATACAATGGACTGTGTGCCTGTTTCTGTCCGTTCCCATGGTCTTTTAATTAGGCAAGGATGGTGTACATAAATAACGAAGTAGATATTCATTGGAGGAACAAGTGTCTGAGAGATCCTGATGCAACCTAGTCAAGGACTTCTGCAATGACCTCAATGCTGGAAGATAATCTTTGCAATGTTGTTGAATTGTTTGACCATGGGCTTTGCAAAGCTCCTGCAGAACAAATTTCCAAAATCAAAATTTTACCTACTTCAGTTGCCTCCTTTCTTCTTTACTTGTATTCAGTTTGCTTTGTTGTTCATGCCATCTACTACAAAAATCTATGAGAAAGGGTCAGTAGAGTTCAAAGACAGACCTGGCACCACTGAAGAAGAAACTCGAGATGTGGAGAACCTTCCAAATACTCAGCAAATGCTTCAATTAGCCTGCGCAAATACTTAGATGGAACTGCAGCAGCAACAGTCGCGACATCCTTTGGATGCACTGATACAACACATTTCCTGATCCAGCTAGCTTCATTTAGACGAAGAGCAAGTATAAGCGCCCTCAGATGTCGACCTTCACTAAGTGCTCCATCAACTGCCTGAAATGGCCATACAAAACAAAATCCTAGTCATATTTCCTATTAAACAGGATCATTGTTAGTTGTTCATAGAACTGTACATGCAGTCAGGAAGAGAACAAAATATGGGTTATGATGATCTACTATACTGTTAGACATTCTACCTGCCCCATAGTTATTTTGTGAAACATACAAGCTAGATAAGATATTTCATACTCGTAGGAAAAATAAAGCAAAATTTATGACTTTTAGTAACAAGACATAATCTGCAATAAATTTTTACAAAATGCAAATCTATGTGGACAAACACAAAGTGAACTGATTTCTATGACAGTAAATAATACACCTTGTAAATAAAAGAAAGACAAGGCCCACATCAAATATTTTCAGCATGCAAATTAAGAAAGGAGATTATCACCGGGAGAAACTGTACATGTAGCCTTACCACTGGTTCTTGGATTTGGGATATTTTCGGAAGGACAGGTGCATAATCAAACTATTACTGGGGATAAGACTTTGCACATGACTCTCCTTACCATAGCAGACATCAACAGAGCAGCACAATTGACACAAGTCCCACTGAGAATAGGGCAAACATCTTCTGATTGCCTTCAATTATTATAATATAGTGGCTTATTTAAGTCTTTTACTCGAATATTACTGCAACTACAGATGATCTGTGTGCAAAAGAATATCCACAATGGACTCAGAAGATTTAACTCTCATTATAGACACATTGTTGGATACTGATTCTTGATTACGAGAATGTGTCTTTCCAGCATACAATCTACCAAATTTACAGAAATGTGGCTCCCTCTGACCCTCCCCTAAACCTCGCTTCCTCCCCAGAAAAGGTTTACAGGAGCCAAGAAAGACGAAGAAAAGAACAGCAGGCTGGAGCCAGAAAAAGAAGGAACCAAAGGAAACAAGAAAAAATAAAGAAATAATTTAAACACTTGATTGATCCTCTCAACAATCCACAACCATCTTCTTCAGTAACAGGAAATCCCGCTGAAAATAAAGATATCCAGCAGAACCCCACAGATGAAGAGAATGAGCCTGCAGAACCAAAAGGATAAAATGGAAGAGAACACGCTGAAGATTCAGATTCAACATCCTCTAAAGGTAAAGAAAAACATTCATTCTTCTTGAGGAGTCAGAAAAAAGATGGACATTGCATAGTATTTGGTTTAACTTCCAAAAAAGAAAAAGACACAAAGAGATAAGAATAAAAAACCAGAGGGAGGAAAAAAAATCTTTCTAGTGTTAAAACTTAAGACCGGGATTAAAAGTCCTAGTTGTATCAAAAAATTGAATCACGCTTGTTGTAGCATCTATGATGCAAAAGTTTCCTGTTAATATAATTCTTGTTTCTTGAAAAACTAATGCTTCATTCCCTTGCCTTTGGTGATTCTTGCCCATCTGGAGTCTTATTTTCATGCCCAGTTGGCATACCAGATCTATTTCCCAATCTTGGGCCTATAACATAGTCCCTTGCCTTCGGTGATTCACGCCCATCTAGACTCTTATTTTCATGCCCAGTTGCCATATCGGATCTATTTGCAATTCTTAGGCCTATAACATAGTCCTTCCAGAAACTACATACCCAACAGAATCTCTGAACCCTTATCTGCAAATCTGTACGAAATGTCTCTGCAAAGGGATGTACACAAATAACACCGAACTATGAAGATTGCCACCTTGCAGTGAAGCAGATATTTGCTTTTTGTGAAATTTAGTCAGTTAAAGCAGTTCTTGTAGTTGCCACTCCTTTGCAAACCCCATTACAATCTTGATTATTCCAATTTGTTTCCATCTGTATTTCTGGCATCAAAAATATTTTGTTATATTTGCATCAACTACTTTCGTTGCCAAAAAAGAGTATAATGTCTTACTCTGTTCTTATTGTTTGTGTTATGGTTGTTAATATAGTCTTGGTGACTTGTGAGTCGTGACCCTTTAAGGGGTGCCTTGTGGTCCCATTGGGTTATGATTGTACAATGTAAACCCATAGTGGCCAACCTATGGTGACATAGGTTGTTAGTGGGCAGCCCTAGTACTCCCACATCAAGGGTTAGGGGCTAGGTTTAAACTACCCTAAAGCCTATATGTGAGAGATTTCTCAACCTCATTTGTTAAGTTATCAAGAATCAAGTAGAACACAAGTAATCAACTGTACACATCTTGCACACTATCTTCATCCTGGATTATATTTTAAAAAATTAGGGTACATTCATACCAGTGCATCTTCTGCTCTTTGCATTTCTATACATAACTCCTATGTGTGTGCAACTTACTGTTATCGTCATATTGTTTATATCATAACTTGTACATAGTATCAGAGCAGGTGATGCTTTTCCCTGTGACTTCGTGGAGATGTATGCATGATAATTATGGCATGCACTTTGGATATTCATTGGGGCATTTCATCAAGCAGTCCATAGATGATTTTAGGGGTTAAATCTCGCAAATGGGCTAATTCTCCATATTTTTTCCAAAAAAAAGATTCGCCAATTCCATTTTTTCTAAAAACAATTTGCCCAAATTCCATAGAATAAAATTATTTTACCTTAAAAATCGCCAAAAATTTATAGAAACTATATTAAATCCTTAGAAATTTGAATATTTTTAAAAAAATATCGCCAAACATTTTACATTTTGCATATTAAGGACTAGTAATATTAGCCCAGGTTTCTACATTTTAATATAAATTTTCATCCTTAAAATCACTTGGTATGCAACTTTGTTGAAGCATGTCATAAAGCACTTGGTGAACTTTGTTGAAGCATTTCTTCAAACACTTGGTGTGCAACCTTGTTGAGGCATTTTGTCCAACACTTTGTGTGCAACCTTGTTGACGCATTTTGCCAAACGCTTGTGTTGATATTTAGAGGATGACATTTGTGCAATGTGAATCATGAAGGCCACTACGTAGTTGGGAGAGACCACAAAAGATCTCATGCAATGTTAACAGAACCATCTGGCTTGACTCAGGCCAATTCAACTCATTGACAAGTTTGTATTGCCAAGAGTTTGAACTTTGAACCACAAATACTTGCATATCAAACTTGGATTCGACAAGTACTCACAGGTCATTGACAAGTCAATGTATTTATAAAACCCAAAAATGAGTCGTTTTTACTCATTTTCTCCACTGGTTTTTCCATGTTGTTTCCTCTGCTCTCCTAATCCCAAAACAAGACGAATGTATGCATTTTGAGACGGAATGTTCACCTAGGGATTTCTACACAAAGAAAGCAGGTTTTGCACTCCAGTAGCAACAAGACCTCTACTCCAACAGTCAGCAGCAACAAGGTTTTCACGAATCACTATTTCAATCCACGTCCAACAGTCCAAGAGAAAATTAATGAAATTTTCCTTTTTTTAATCAAAATTTGTGTATTTTTTTATATTTTTGTACTCATTGAGCTTTTCACAAGTCAAATCAAATTCTTGATTCTTCTGCCTCACCTAGTTTTTCACAGAGCCGAGAAGCGCTGTAAATAGAAATGTGGGGCTCACAGGCATGAAGAAAAGTATCCAATCACTTGTACATACCCGCCAAACCTGAGAAGATAGTTGCTAATGTGTTGTTGAGAATATGTTGGATGAATGAGGCATATATAAGGTGTAATGCATCAGTAGAATAAAGAAAAAACTAATTTTGGAGTCATTGAGAAGCTCGTGGAGACCTCAGTGAACAACGATTGCAACAGGACTTCCGTATTTCTGAAAACACCACAGCTCAAGGTTGTTTTCCGGAATATATTTGTAGTCTGCAGCACATTCAGAGCCTTCGGCAGATCACATAGCTCCTTCTACAACATGTTTCTGAGCTCGTGCCATCTTGAGATGCGCTCTTTTACTACTTGGTACTCATCCATGTGTAGAACATAACAGGTCTCAGCCCTCTCAACTTAGAAACCTGAAGTCAGACTTGGATCATGGCCTTTGACCATGCATCCCTTAGAGTTGCATTGTTAAAGTATAGCTCTGCTATTCATGCGAACCAAAACCTGTAAATCAAGGTTCCTAAAAAAATTTAAATTGTTTGGGATGTGAAGAAAGTTTCAAATATTTTTAGTTCGTTTAATTATTAATCCCTCCTATGTGAGAGTTGGTAAAGATTCTTTTGATAGGAGGAAGGACAAAAGGGTTCAAGCCTCCTCCTTTATCATTTTAGTACCAAAAAAGGGAGAGGAGGCTATATTATTAAAAAATGAATTTTTACCTTGAAGATAAAATTATGTTTTATTAAAGGAGCAAACACCTTCCTTTATACATTGTTTCGTGCATTACATTTATCTTTTAAAAGGGGAACCATATACATTTTTCTTTTGCACTCTCTGGGACCCCTCACGCTCTGTGTGCCCTGCTGAAAGGCTCTTCAACTTGTTGATAATTGCATAGTACAATATTTTTTCACTATGGCTGACTCTGATGAAGAAGAATTGCTCCTTCAAAAATGTCATTGAGGAAGAAGATTTGATCCATCAAAAATGCCATGAGGAAAAAGATTTGCTCCTTCAAAAGCACGGTGAGTAAGCAGAATTTCTTCAGAAAAGCCATGAGAAGATAATTTCCTTGCAAACTGCTAATGACAAACTTCATAATCAAATTGTTTTTTCACAATACTCTACTACCCAACTCCGTGATGGAGTTACCTCTAAGCCAAATAATAATGCCAGACTTCATGAGCAATTGGTTCCACTGCAAGACACAAATAACAGGCCTCGTGAACAGGTTGCTTCACTGTAAAACACTAATGCCAAGCTTTATGAGGAAGTTAATTCATTGCAGAAAATTAATACACAACTTCGTTAGCAGGTTGCCTCACTTAAGACACTTTGATAAGTATCAGAATGAGTATGATCTGCTTCAAAAATTGCTAGGGGTCAGGTCCATCTAGAATTTGCAACACCTCAATCAAAAGCTTGTGCAAGAGGCAAGTGACTTACATGGTACTAAAGGTCAATTAGAGGATTGCATTAGCAAGCTACAAACTGTTAATCCTTCTGATTCTGAGAAGCACAATGAACAAGTTGAAAGTTGGACAATTAGTACTATACGATGGAAAAAACCATCGAACTTGTCTTTCAAAAGCTCACAGATTAATCAATGGAGACAGAAGAAATACTTAACAAATTGCAAGCGAAAAATCAACCTATATAGCAGAATACTATTTCCTTTTCTTTCAATGCATTTCGTCATGCACTAGCTGTTGCTCATGAGCAGTGCTCTCCTCATGTTGGTAATTTTGAGAAGCATATTTAAAGAATAAGTTCCAAATTACTTCAACAAATGGGTTATACAAGTGGTAGACTTCACAAGCATGGACAGAGTAATTGTCGTTCCTATTGAGCCTGAGATGAGACCAGTGAGAGCAGGCTTTGAAACTTGATTACCAGATGAGAGTTGCCTATGTAATGAACACAAGTTCATTACATATGCTAGGTTATGTGGGCTAGAATAGTGAAATAATTAATTAGTGTATTGGTCATCTATAGATAGGCTAGTTAATATTTACCCCATTACAATGTATAGGTCGTCTATAGATAGGCTAGTTAATATTTACCCCAAATGTCTTAGTTCATTCATATCATTCATCTCTTACCTTTAATTGAAATATATCTTACTTCTGTCTCTTACAATTACCCTAATCACAGCTGTTCGTCCAAACATTGCCCTATCCATTATGCAAACAAACTGTTTCGAATCTGAAAAATTTTGAATCAGAAGATTGAATTTTTTTTTCTTCTGATTCCAGGTTTGAAATTCCGAGTAAAGGTGTTGTCCTAGATGATACTGCGGGTACAGACCTGTAAAGGCTACAGGGCTGATCTCACATAGGCAAACACACGAATTTTCTGGCCACAAAGATCAATGAATTCAGTGACAGGGTGATGATCAGATCTGAGACAGACCATAAGGTAAATGTAACAGGTGCATTGGCAGATATTAGCCACAGTTGGGTGCACACCAGCAAAAAGAGCCATGTTAGGGCAGCCACAGAAAGGGCCTCAGATTCACACACATGAGTAATCCGCAGATCATGCTAGATAAAATTGTGCATACTCATGGAAAAAATTAGCAGGAGGCTGAAATCTGTCAAGACTGTTACAAACATAGTCGGACCATAGGGGCTGCACCATAACAAGCAAGCAAAGGAAGTAAGGTCACAGATATCACCTGTCTACTTACAATTGATATCATAGTTGTTCAGTCCAAACAATGCCCTATCCATGATGCAAACAAACTCTATCGCATCAGAAAAATTTTGGATTAGAAGCTTGAATTTTTTTCTTTTCTTCTGATTTCAGGTTTGAAATTCTCCTGACTCCTAGATGATACAGCAGGGACAGACCTGTCAAGGCTACAGGGCTGAGTTCACCTAGGCAAACACATGAATTTTCTGGCCACAAAGATCAATGAATTCAGTGATAGGGTGATGATCAGATCTGAGACAGACCATAAGGTGAATATAACAGGTGCATTGGCAGATATTAGCCACAGTTGAATGCACACCAGCAGAAACAGCCAAACACAGAGAAGGTTCGTGAGCTGACAAAGAAGAACACAACCATGAGGTAACAAAGAGCTGTGACATTACAGATCGCAGGCCGCAGAAAGTTCAAACACAGTAGCTGCAAGATACAGAAGAGTGCAGTTGCACACAGGACACAGAAGCCATAATTAAACCCCAAACTGAAGCACTAAATTGGAACCCTAATGTTGGAGAGAAGCCTAATCACAAACAAATTTATGCGGTCCCAGGAATTTGGGAAAAATTTTCTTTTTTGGTACAAGTATTCGATTCTGAAAGGAAATTTTGCAGGAAGCTGTTGTGCCATTCCATGCAAAGCCGACATAACCAGTAACTGTAAGCGTGGTTTTAAAGGTATTTGAATTTACATATCAGCACTCCAAAGAGATGGTTGGGAATGCCGAGTTAAGCTCCAAGGTCAACAAACTCAGGGGTGAAGTTAACATTATAAGGAATCAACCAATGACAGGTTTGACATAATGGACAGGAAACATGAAGATTTGAATTGAAAATTTGATCTAAATATCTAGGGGATATCACCAATAGCACCCAACTTGTCCACAAACCAAGGAAATCCAAGATCCCAAATGTAAACCAAGTTATTGTTTCCACAGTCAGGACCTCGCAACAAACTGAAGTTCAAACTGCCTTGGTGTGATGGAAGCAAAGCCAACTTGGTAACCATTTGGTTAAATAAGGTTGAAAGATACTATGAGATGAAGCCAAACCAAAACAAGGACAAAATGACTTTAATGGCATCAATGCATCTGGAAGGTCCTGCCTATGACCACTGCATGTGATCAGCTAACAAAACCAAAGGCTTGATTGTAAACTAGCAACTGTTCAAGTCGGACTTCATCGAGAGATTCCGTGACAACAAAGAACAAAGACTTCTTTACCCAAATCACCCATTCATGGAAAACAAGATCAATGGAAGAATACACCCATGAATGGGAGATTTTGTGTACAAGATTCTTAGAGATTCTCGAAGAGATGTTAAAACATCTATGTTCCAAACTCAAAAGGATAGATAAGGTATGAAGAATAGATGTGGAACATATCTTCCATTGAACAAGACAGAACTAATTATAGATGTGGAACATACCTTCCATTGAACAAGCCAGGACTAAGTATAGACATGGAATGCATCTTCCGTTGAACAAACCAGAAGGAAAAAGTCATAAAAATAAAGCTTCTTAGGAAATGAAGAGCATCCTTCCCTGCAATAGAGAAGACAACTAAATATGGTCCACCACACATACATGATGCCAGTAGGTTCCGTACACCAGATACTGAAAAGAAGCAGGATAAGAAATTATATCACTGCACGATTGAGAATGTTTAAGAATTAGAGATCTTCAACACTGACTTAGATGAAGAAGACAATGAACAAGCCACTTGCAATACCAAACCAGAATCTGATTACAACAAAGCCCAAATGGCATTATGAAGACGACTGGCCTGGAATATCATTAGCAGCCCTGACAATAAGCTCACAACCTAGAACCTCAAAACTCTAAGGATTAGTGAAATCCCTAATGTGATTGTACTTATGGACTCTTGAACTAACCATAATTTCATTGGCACTATATCACAAAGAGCTAAATCACTTTGTATATCCAATGAAAGAATTTAATGTTATGGTTGTAGATAGCTACAAGATTAAAGAGGTAGGAGGTTGTCACACATTAATGCTACAAATACAAAAGTTCAAATTGCAAATTGGATTCTATGTCATGTCAATGGGTGGAATAAATATGGTCTGGAAGCACAATGTTTAACACTATTGGGTACATACATACAACACAAACTTTTAGAAGCAATTTATGAAGTTCAAATCGCATGGTAGAACTTACAGTGTACAGTTTTGAACCTTCAACTGTCAAAATAACCTCTTTG
>JZKD02S1685935.1:41988-54949 GCA_000966675.3 Picea glauca
CCTGCCATTAAATAGATGTAACGGAGTTGTCCTCCCTTCCTCTTGAAGTTATTAAGGTCACCCTCCATTCAAGAGACTGAGGTGAGGGATGAGGGCTGGCCATGTTTATGGTTGAGTTAATGGGAGCGTTGCATGGTCTCCTTCTGCTACGTGGCACTCCATCTAAGGCCAGATAATCTCTTATGGCGAGGTCCAAACAACAGTCTAGTAGAATGGTCTATGGAGAGGTTTGAGAGTTCCATTGGATCAACTCTTCCTTAGAATCCACTCCCTCATTGGTCAGACAATCTGCAATTTTGTTAGCATCTTTTTTCACATGGGATGGGGTGAGAGTGAGATGGGGTTGTAGGAGGAACTTGAAGTCTTCCAGTCATCCAAGTAGTCTCCAACTGGGTGAGATGTCCAAGGGGTGTGATCCATGGATGATTTTTGTGATGAGTTGGATGATGATCTAGGAATCCCCTTCCACTATGAGTTGGTAGATGTTATGATCAATTTCTAACTTGACCCCTCTAAGTAGGCTCCATAGTTATGAAGAATTGTTAGTATTGAGTCCCAAATAACCTGCTGCGTAGTGTGGAATTTTCCCCTCACGGTCTCTTAGGACCGCTCCAAAACTCGTCGGTCTAGGATTCCCCTTTGAAGCACCATCAAATTTTAGTTTGACAAAACCTTGGGGAGGGGAGGGACCAAGTGCATGGACTACGATTGATCTTAGTATTGCATGTATCCTTCTTTCTCGATCCATTAGTGAGATTTAGATGTCAAGCCTGGAGGATGTGAAATTCCCTAGGATTGCATTTAAGATCCTATTGGGTTCAATGCTCAGCTCTGATAATTTTCTGAATCAAGTTTATGATTCTAGCCCAGGTTGAGTGAGGGAGGGAAGAAGTGGAGCAAAAAATCCATTTGTTTCTTTCTTTCCAAATTTTCCAACTGTGAAGCCTAGTAATAGATGCCAAATGTGGTCCAAGATTGGATTTTTGTAGGAGATTGAATCCCAATTTTCCATGGTGCTTATGATGTTGGCTCAGTTTCTATTGGAACGACGCATTAGTTGTGTTTTCATGCCCCAGATGGATTCAGTGTGGCTGCAGTGGTTAAGTAAGTGCTCCATTGTCTCTTCTCGTTGTTGACCGAGGGGGAAGATTGAAGGGCCTACAAACCCTCATTTTTGAAGGTTGTCCCATGTGAGTATGCGGTTTTGGGCGATTAGCCATAGGAAGATTGAAACTTTCGGCCAGAACTTTGGATTCCAGATCTTGCTCCATATGTGCTCCTTTAGTTTCCCTTGTTGATTTTCCTAGAGATGATATGCTTCTTTGAATGAGAAGTTACATGTTGGGATATGTCCCCATCTGAGCATGTGCATTCCTTCCTTGATGTGGATTTTCCAATGATTGACAAAATCCCTCCAGGTTTGTAGATCCATTTCCACCTGAAGCTGTAATTCATGGGGTTCAATTTTCCATCTACGCCAAGGGTGTTGCAGAGCATTTTCTTTCCATAGTTCCTTTACGTGTAGGGAATACCTTGATTGCATTTGTTGATAAAGAGGGTTGAGGTCTTCAACAAATCTTAGATGCGGTTTTTTCTGCCAGGAGTCTTGCCAGAACAAGGAGTTTTATCCATTCCTAATCTCCCAGAAAACATGCTTTTGTATGAGCATTTGATTGTTCCAAACTATGTTCCAGATATTTGATCCATGAGTTCGATCATTGAATCTGATTAGAAGCTCTTCTTTGGCGTTGGCCGCATATTTTATTTTCCATATTCTTACCCAGAGTTCTATGGGGTGCTTGAGCCAATGCCACCAAATTGTTTCCCCCGTTACTTGGTTGAGTTTTCCTAGATCTCTGAGTCCCAGTCCCCCTAAAGATTTAGACTTGAAGATTTTATCCCATCCCGTCAACGCCCACTTTTTGTTTGGATGGTGCCCATGCCATAGGAAGATACATTGGAGGTTTTTGATAGCTCTGATGACAGACTCGGGGGATGTCAGAGCAGTGAAGAGGTAAGTTGGCAGAGCTTGGAGAACAGACTTTAGAAGAACTAGGAGGGCTGGAAGATTAAGTGATGTAAAGGTCTAGGTACTTAACCTGTTGGATATGGAGAGCAGTAGACTTTCCCAATAGATGTTACGTGTAGTTTCTCCCATGAGGGGAACACCTAGATAATTGGATGGAAGGGAGCTCTTTGGGATGCCCAGAAGCCAAGAGATGTGGTTTTTAATTTCCACTGGGGTATTGAATAAGTATAGTTGCAACTTATCGAGGTTTAAGGCGGTTCTTGATGCTTGGACAAATTTTGTGAGGATTGTTTTAAGATTATTAGCCTCCTAGGAAGTTGGTGTATTCATCAGTAGGGTATCATCGACAAATTGACTATGGGAGGGGGCAGGCTGAAGTTTGTGGAGAGGTAGGCCTTTGAGAGATACCTCCTCAACTGAGGCTTTGATGTAGCGCCCAAGACCTTTTACTATTATAACAAACAAGAAAGGGGAGAGGGGATCCCCTTGTCGAATACCCCAGGAGGGAGAGAAGGGTTGGGAGGGCCATCCATTGACAAGGATAGAGAAGAAGGATGAGGAAGTGAGCCGCTTGATCTAGGCCACCCAGAGATTATCAAAGACAAAGGATTTGAGGAGGGAGCTCATGTATTGCCAGCTTATTCTGTCAAAATATTTGGAGAGGTCAAGCTTCATGACAATACCTGGGGTTCTTGTTGTTTTTAGTGAATGAATGACCTCATGGGTCAGGATAACATTATCCATGATTTTCCTTCCCTCCACATATCCAGCTTTCTCTTTGGAGATGATGTAAGGAAATATCGATTTGAGTCGCAGAGCGATGACCTTAGTGATGATTTTGTAGATAACATTGCAAAGTGCCATCGATCAAAATTGCTTAGGATGCATTACCTTTCTTCCTTTGGAATGAGAGTGAAAAAGGTGGCATTGAAGGCCGAGAGAACTTGCCCTGAAGTTCTTGATTCCTCCACTACTTACCAGACTTATTCCCTGATCAATGGCCAACAATAGTGGAAGAAGTTGGTCGTGAATCCATTCGGACCTAGAGCTTTAACTGGGGGCATCTCTTTGACTGTTTGATCCACTTCCTCTTGGGTGATTTGCCTTGTCAGGGCTTCATTATTTTCTTGTGTGACTAAGGAGGGGATGTTCCTAATGATCTTGTGAATAGTGGGCATTGTGTCTTTGATGGGTTTTGTTAGGAGATCTTTGTAGTAGTTGGTCAATTCCTCTGCTATGCTTGCATGGTCCTGGATGGGGTTTCCCTGAATGTCTTCTAGTTGAGTGATTCAGTTTATGTATCATATGTGCACCATGGATCTGTGGAAGAACTTGGTGTTCTTTTGGCCTTTGTTAAGCCACTATACTCTGGATTTCTGCCTCCAAAGTATTTCTTCCTATTCCTGTATCTCTTCTAATTCTTCTTTGAGCTTCTCCTCCTCTATCATTAAGGTTTTTGTTTTGTCCCCAGTAATAAAGAACTTTTGCAATGTTTCCAGGCATTGCTCAATTTCCTGCTTCCTTTGCAGAATGTTCCCAAATACATTCTTGTTCTAGCTCTTTAGTTGTGCCATAAAGTTTTTTAACCTTTGTTGAATTTGTACATGCAAGTGCCATGATCTATTCCTTCTTTCTCCCACCATAATTTTGAAATATTTTGAAAGTCTAGGTGAGTGAGCCAGAACTTCTCAAATCTGACGGGTTTGAGCTTGGGTGTGGCTCTAGTGTCGAGACAGAGTGAGACTGGTCAATGATCCGAGACGGCTTTTGGGAGGATGTTGGCTTCGATAATCAGATCCTCTAGCAGTAGTGATTCTGAGATGAGGAAACGATCCAATCTACTTGCCACATGTTGATTCCCATATCTGCGATTGGACTAGGTGAAGATACCATTTCTAGTTTTTATATCTATTAAATTGAGTTGATCTATGAGAGTTCAGAACTTACCATTGTCTTGGTCTAGCCGCTTGGTCCCTCCTATCTTTTCCTCCAGTGTTAGGATGATATTGAAGTCACCACCTATCAACCAGTTCTATGAACCAAGTAGTGTCTTGATAGTGGCTATTCTTCCCATGAACAAATCTTTTTCCTGTGCACTTTGAGGCCCATAAGCATTTGTAATCATAACTTCTTTGGTAGACCCTATTACTTTGAAGTCAGTCGTAAGCGTACCCACCGTGGAAAAGGGTTGGTCTATGATGACTTTGGTCGGATTCCACAATATTTCTAGGCCCCCCATAGCCCCATTTGAGTCAGTGTGAATGGAGTTATAGGCCCAACAATAGTGTCAGAATATGTCCTCATCTTCTTCCCCGACATATTGTATTTCCTGTAAAAGGAGAATGTTTGGATTCTCAACATGAATGTTGTCTCGAAGAGTCCTTTGCTTGGATGTTCCATTAAGTCCTCTTATATTCCATGCTATGATCTTCATCATGATGATTTATGAGGTGGATGGAGATACCCTTCTGTGAGTTTCTGGATCTGCCCTGAGTTGAGCATATAGTTTCCTACCTCCTTAATGAGTTGATGTGTGGATTTGTAGCCTCGTCGCTTGCTTTCATAGGAGGTATGTCGTAGCTCAGTGGCCGGATCTAAGGAGATCCCTAAACTTGAGGTGGATGCTATGGTAGAATTTATAAAAACTTTATGTACCTTTTTGAGTTGTTCCACTGGGATGGTTTGCAGTTCCTTTCTATTGAAGGCCTCGTCTAGCTTTTCTAGATCTATATCCGCCAAATCTTGTCCCCCCCTCCTCTGGCTTGTCCATATTCTGCTAGGTTGTTGGGCTTGTTTCTTGATTGTTTTCTTTTCTTGTTTCTATTTGATGCTTGGCTTTACCCTTTTCCTGTCTTGTTTGTCTTTTTTGTGCGGATTTCCTACCTCCTCTTCCTCTGGGGGATGATTAAGAATGTCGAAGTAGTTTTTGGTGGGGATATTATGAGTGCTTTCTTGATTTTGTTTTATGGGGGGGATGTATTTTCCTGTCCATGACTGTAGTGTAACCTTCCTTTTGCTTCCCCTCTCTTGATTTTGGGTTCTATACATTCAAGGGACAGTCACTGAAGAGGTGACCATGCTCATGGCACTTTCTACAACGAAAAGGAATGTGCTCATATTCCATCCGTTGATTCCAGTCCTCATCCTGATATTCTAAGGTTATTGATCCTGGTAGACCCTTCAATATGTCCATGTAGACACAGATTCAAGAGTAAGATGTGTATTTCCGCTGCTTTGTGGCTTCCGAAGATTTCACATATCTTGCCACAGTGTTCCCTATTCCCATGAGGATTTCCTCCAACTAGAACTCCTGTGGTAGGGACTATAATCATATCCATAATGGTGCCATTGTGAAGTCTTCTTTCTCTGGCCTGAAACGGTCTTCCAGAATCTGAGGAATAGCCCAACAGAGTTGTAGAAGTATGGCCCATTATCAAAAATCCTATCATTATCTTCCAAACTATGTAGGATGATCATGAAAAAACCCTTGAAGTTGAGCTGCACTTCATAGTCTCCCTTGGGGTTCCACCAGTCTTTGATCCATCTCATGAGATGAAACTTGCCAATGAGAGCATTCTCCCTCATGAACTGGGTGTGTTCTCCAACCCTGGTTGAGCTAATGGTGTACTGTGGTGGTTTGTCCGATTGGGAAATGCATTTCCCTGGTTCCCATCCGCAAGATACCTTTGAATGAGACTTGCTTGGCTCAACTTCCATTTCTTTACTAAACCCATGTTCCTTAGCTAAGATTTGATCCCGCAAGTGAGGCGGTGGCTCAAAAGCAAGCCGCTTCGCTCGCAATCCTTTCCTTTCGTTGGTGGCGACATTCCGGTAAGGGGGGGGTTGCCCCCCACCCTCCTCTTATGGGTTCATTTGTGCAGTCAGTGGCATCGTCATGATGCAGCACGACTACCGACTACCTTTGGTGTGGCAGATTCGTCTACAAGGGGACGACGCATACAGGATAGGGTTTCCACAGAGCATGTACCGTTATCTTGGATCCGGATTGAATTTCAACCTCAATTTATTTTAACTTATTATTAATATAAAACAATTGTAATAAAATTTTAAACCCTAAAATTTTGTTTTTGTTTTTTTTTATATAAAAAGAAAAAAAGTTATATAAAAAATAATAATTTATTTTAAGTTATGAATGTAAAATGACTACTAGAAATTAACCCTTCAATTTCAAATATAACCCATTTGATCCCTGTAACTATTAAAAGTACCCCTCAGGAGTAGATATGATAAATAGTTAATGTTTAAATTTTTACTCTCTGTGGCAGTGGATATGTTTATTTAACAAGATGAACTTGACACAGCTCCACTTTTAGTCACGATAAACTTGCAGATTTGAGCCCGGTGAGACCGACAGAGTTACAGTTACATCCTGATGTATTTGAGGTACACCAAACAATTTCTGTTACTGTGGATTTCCTCAAAGCTTCATTGTAGTGAATAATTTGTCTCAGCTCTGTAGATAGTGTACTTTTAGCATGTATTTTATATGAAGGCCGACGACTAGAGGGTAATCTTAACTTTGACCAGGGTAACCTTAACTTTGTGGTCAAGCATTCCATGTAGCCACCTCCGACCTCCTTTTGCTGTGTGAAATTTAATGTGCATATGAATATTGAAAATAGATTGAATTAAGATGATATTGGTATATAAAATAATGGTGTTTGAGGAGCTGCCCGCAACAGAAACTCCACGTTCCAAACAGTCAACTGTTGAGGTGGTCAAATTTTGTCAATTGCATGCAGGTAACTGAAGTGCCTGCATATTCATCAACATCTGAAGCTACTCTGTCCCATCTTGATTATTCAGTTTCTTGAGCACAAATCTGGTACCTTATAGCAACACCCTATGCTATCATCTAAGTATATTTAACTTTTAGGGTTCTTGCCCTATATATTAAATATATCATGTCATTAAATATATCATGTCATGAGTTGGCCATCATTATCTGACTTAGTGTGATTAATTGACCAACTACCATAAATTCAATATCATTGAAGATATTCTATGTAGCCCTAGAATGAAAAGTTTTTTATAAAGTGCTTTCAGCTGTCATTCTGCATGCCTTTTTCCTACTCATCAAAATTAAATAGGCCCACAATAATCAGAGGCACTGAAGAGGCGTTAGAAAATTTAGATTAGATATTTCTCATAGGATTCCACGTTAACTTCTCCGGTATCGACACAGCTAACGAACAAATCCCAGCAGAAATCTACCTTATCTAACAGTTAATAAATGGATGGTAGTATTAAACTTGTACTTTCTAGTCAGGTAGTGGCAATCTCCCGTTCACCAAAATGTCGTTATCTCTCATTCACCAAAATGTTGTTATGCAAATTCTACGGAAAAATTAGTCTTTGTTAGTAATTGTATGGCCTAGTTGTTTTAAGAAATGGTTTTTTTAAAGGAATTCTAGGATATAAATTTATAGAAATTACTATTTTTTGTTATTCAAAATTTATTTTTGCATTCAGAAATGGATTCAGCATGTTGAAATTTTTTCTCAAAATCTATTTTTAAATACAGAAATGAATTCAACATACTGAAAATCTCTTAAAATAAATTTTATAGAAACTGTAACCTACAACTTTATTAATCTCTTGTTCTTATACCTATTAATAGTGATGAATATGAGCAAATCGTTTGCTGTGGTAGTTAGATTTTGTGAATTGCACGGAGGCAACTGAAGGGCGTGCATATTCATCAAAGTTTGAAGCTACTCTGTCCCACCACCTTGCTTATTAAGTTTCCTGGGCTGCTGCCTTATAGCAACACTCTATGCTATGATCTAAGCATATATAACTTTAAGGGTTCTTGGCCTGTATATTAAATATATCATGTCATGCGTTGGGCATCATTATCTGACTTAGTGTCATTAATTGGCTAACTATCATATATCGAAAATCATGAAAGAGATTCACTGGAGCTGTAGACTGAAAAGTCTTTTATTAAGTTCTTTCCACTGTGAATCTACATGTCTTTTCCCTACTTATCAAAATTAAATAACACCACAATAATCAGAGGCACTGAAAAGGCTTTAGAATATATAGATATGTGCAGTCCTAATAGGGTTCCACGTTAAATTAAATAACACCACAATAATCAGAGGCACTGAAAAGGCTTTAGAATATATAGATATGTGCAGTCCTAATAGGGTTCTACGTTAAGTGCTCCCATGAATCTATCTTATATTTAATGTAGATGTTTAATAAATGGATGATAGTATCAGATATGTAGGTTATCAATATGCATCATGTATCTCTCAGCATAACCCTTGATGCTGTATATGTTGAGGTATGTATAGTTAGATATAAAACATTTTTAGATCAGACAATATATATTTTAACACATAAAAAATATTAAATGTTTTGAGTTTTAATAAATAGTATTAAATATGTAGATTATTAATATGCATTTTTTAGCATAACATTTAATGTTCTATATGCTGAGATATATATAGTTGGATATAAAATACTTTTAAATTAGATAATATATATCTCAACATATAGAAAGTATTAAATACTCTACTATAAAATATAAATTGTTTATCAGATATGTGTGTTATTTACTCAAGTAACAACAATATTGATTCACCAAAAATCCCTCAACCTGAGTGCTGGATAGTTATTAATGTTTTGCAAATTTTTATACTTATTCACAGTGATGACTATGCTCGAATTGTTTGTTGTGGTAGTTAGATTTTGTCAACTGCATTGAGACAGCTGAAGAGCCTGCATATTCATCAACATTTGAAACCACTCTATCCCATCTTGCTTATTGAGTTTCTTACCATGTTTAACATTGAATTTTGTCAACTGCATTGAGACAGCTGAAGGGCCTGCATATTCATCAACATTTGAAACCACTCTGTCCCATCTTGCTTATTGAGTTTCTTACCATCTTTAACATTGAAATCACAGTTTTATGATGTTATATGTAGTTATTTTTTAAACTTTTATATTAATTAGTTTCTTGATATTATATTATATGTAGTTATTTTTTAAACTTTGATATTAATTAGTTTCATTATATTATATGTAGTTATTTTTTAACTTTTATATAAAAAGTTTCAATTTGGTGTGACCATTCTTGTCTTTTTCAAGTTATTTCTTAGATTTTATTAATTTTTACATCATCATATTTTTCATGATTGTCAATCCAAACTATTTACTTAACAACTAAATATTTTTAATAAGAAATAATTTAAGTTACTAATGAATCTTTTGACAATTCTAATATCTTCAATAGTTGGGATATTATGTCCTTATGTGCAATAAGTATTCTGGATGCTCTACTTTGGTTGACAAATTTCCATAAACAAGTTTGCATGTATTCTACTAATTGACATTCTGTCAAACACATTGTATGTAATACAAATACACCACAAATAGAAGGGACAATATGTGGTATTCTATTATGAATGAAGATCTGAATACAAGCTATGGCAGTTGCAATATATCAATGGAAAACATACAGTACAAGCCAAAAACCTAGAATAATGTCGTGGTCTCTTCAACATATGAGATCAAACCCTCCAAGTGCCACACCTCTCCATGGACATCACTACAACCCAAAACTGAAAACAAACTCCAAGATGAAGCTCTAATAGAAATCCTGGATGGATTCCCCATACCAAATTGAATCCCCTCTAGTCTAGCTAGGGTGGATATTGCACCACCGAAACCAAACTCTAATGGTGGAAGGGTTTTGCTAAACCCTAACGAAACAATGGCTCCAAGAGCACTTCCAAAATGAGAGACCAAATCATAATCTAAAGTGAGGCTCTACCCTTCCTTTTATTCTTTCTCCATGCCTTCTAAAATTTTCCCCCTTTTGACTAAATCAAATATAACCCTTATTTTCCCTCCAATTTTCACTTTAATATTAAAAGACACTTTAATAGTGTTTAAGTAACTTATTAATCTAAAGTTACTTTATTTCCATAATGTCACTTTAAAAACATAACATCTCCTAACTAAGTGACATTAAATGACCCCCTTTTTACTCTTTTTTCTCCATTGACAAGCCACAAAAGTCCCTTCTATTACAAAAAGGGGAAACCCAAACATGGGGACATGACAAATCCTCCCTTCACAAAGATTGTTTATCCTCAAACAATGTCATCATAACCTGGCACTCCATCGACTGATCTAGACTGAAACTAAAAATAATATCAGGATCCCAAACCACCCTATAAGAGGTGAAACATCCTCCACTCAAGATGTAGTCTGGTAATGTACTAACATCTGAGGTCTCCTAAAAGCCACCCACAAGTAAGGCCACTCAGTGTTGCAAAAACTCGATCAACCCACCAAGGAATGGCTCTGCTAGAGAACTAATCTCATGAAGGAAAAAACTAGCTCTCCCTTCCATGTCAATCACCGCACTATCTCCTACTGAAATATCGGTGTCCCAAGCTATTCTTGGAAATGAACCACCACGTTGATGTTGCACCACTTTAATCATAGTCATCCGACCATTGTGCCCACTCCGCATTCACAAGATATAATGCCTCAAAGGATTGCATCCACTATTGAGGATCATACCCATCTAATGTATCCCAACTCTAAAATCAGACATCATAGAGAAGTATATGTGGTCATCAATGTTGGATAGTTGGTTTGGACAGTTAGTTTTCATTAATGTCAACCCTTAGAGGTTGATGTCAACCCTTGGAGATTGATATCAACCGTTGGAGAAGTCTGGAATCCTAGAGATTGGTTGAGATTGATGGTGAGTTAGTTGTCATCGATGGAGTGGTTGATGTCAGAAAATGTGATGGGTGCATTTGATGAACCTACATGAAGCCCTGGAGGTGTGGTTATGGGGAGTGGTTGATGTTAGAAAATGTGATGGGTGCATTTGATGAACCTACATGAAGCCCTGGAGGTGTGGTTATGGTACCCAAACTTGGTTGAGAAATATGGACATGAAGGACATTGTAAATGAGGGATAGTCCTTGTCACTATGTTTCTAGTGATAGGTGGTACACCACGTGGTTCCTCATAGTTAGGGAGATATGTCCTTGTGAAGTTAGAATCCCCAAAGAATGGTTAAGAAACCCCAAAGAAGTTATAAGTCAATTAATGAATGGGTAAAGTGGTTGCAACAAGAAAGTCAAGAAGCTATAAGAATAAGGAAATATGTTACCTAGCAAAAGTATAAATACACATCATGAGACATGCATTTGATACAAACTAACATTGAATATCTATCTTGTGAGAATGTTATGGTCTAATTTTTTGGTCTATTGGTGAATCTGATGGCAAGACTGGGGTAGCAGAGAAAGTGCGAGGAAAGATCGAAAGTTTCAGAGCTTTAAAGTGCAAGGGTTTTTTTGTAACCCTAATTTGGCAGACCCTAATGGTTCAACTTGATGGTGTCACACGAGGCACCCTCATGGGTTTCCTAAGTGATGTCATGTGAGGCCCCATGTGACAGGGAGTCTTAGTCCCACAAAGCTAAGGAAAATTTGGGGGAAAATGTTGGTACCATGCTGTTGAAGGTTGTGACAGAGCTACATGTTACTATTGTAGTATAGCCAGTCAGCTACAGGTTACAGGTATGCTTATGTGATTCTATTTTATGCTTGGTGATGGTATGGTACATGCTTAAGAGGCATGTCTTGTTGATGCATGGTACATCTTGGTGATATTAGCATGGTACATCTTGGTTGATGCATAGTACATCTTGGTTGTATTGGTGTCTTGGTTTGGTTACATGGTGATGATGATAGATGCTTGAGGTTTATTCTTGGTATACTCTTGAAGCATTGGCACATGGTTTATGGTTGTCATTGATATTGATACTTTGTTGATGTACACCATTGATGGTACTTACTTGATATATCCTATGGTGCATGGTGTATGGCATGATTGAGTGATATGGTATATGTTTGACATAGATTGTTGGTACGTGGTATGGCACAAGTATTGTTGTACATTGTTGATGTACACGGTTTATGGTTTAGGCATGTGGTATAGGTTATGGTGCATGGTTGATGCATGGTTTGGTAAAGGTGTTGGTGGATGGTTGATGCACTTGTTGTGGTACACAGTCGATGTTTGGTATGGTACAATTTGATGGTTTAGTATATGCTTTGGTACATGGTTGAGACACATATATTATGATAGTATGTTGGTGATCTTTGTACATGCTTGGTAGAGGCATGTGTTGGGGATGTTGGACATCTAGTTGAGAGGTGTCCTTGGTATATGATCCATGTGAGAGGATCTGGTTGAGTATCGATGACACTGACAGGTTGGAAAGTGATAGGTTGATGTAATAGGTTGAAAGTGACATTGAATACAATGACTGGTTAACATGTTGCAGGTTGATGTGACAGTGGCAGTGGTAGTGACAATGATATTGACAATGGCAGTGGAAATGGTAGTGAAAGTTTCATCTACACTTATATTTTAGGGCGGCAGGATGGGGCAAGGAAAGGGGGTTGTAGCCTCTTTTTGATTGGTGTCGAAGAACTCAGGGAGTTGGACTTTCCTTCGGGTTGGAGCTTGAGAATTAGGGAGTTATAGCCTCCTTTTTGTTGGAGCTAGAGAATCATGGGGTTTGAGCTTCCTTCAAGTTGGAGCCTGAGAATCAGGGGGTTGTAGCCCCCTTTTGGTTGGAGCCAGAGAATTCAAGGAGTTGTAGTTTCCTTTAGGTTGGATCCTACAAATAGGGGGTCATATCCTCCTTCTATTTGCAGCTAGATAATTGGGAAGTTGGTGCTTCCAATGAATGTATTCTTTGATATATAAGAAAGAATTTTATGGTTTTCTCCCATTTGGGTTTCTACGTAAATTCTGGTGTATTGTGTACTTGATGTGATGTTGTTGATGTGATGCGACTTATGTTTATATTCTTGTGATATACTGATGATATATTGATGATATGATATATATATATATATA
>JZKD02S1685935.1:54999-72583 GCA_000966675.3 Picea glauca
AATTTAACCACTAGAAGGAAGATCATGGATTACACTTAGAATGGAGCACCAATGTTCAATGGTCAGAATGGTATAGACTATGAGATATGCAGCAGAAGAACAAAAATATTTTTATAAGCACGAGGATATGATGTTTTCCAATCATTTGTTACAGGATACATCGCTACAACAAATTGAAGACTACAACAAAGAAGGAATTGAAAAGATACAACAAAATAGAAATGGATTTCATCTGGGAAGGATTACTTGATCTGGTAAGAGAGAAAGTGGGAAAATGCTCATCAACCAAAGAACATTGGGATAAGATAAATAATATTTATTCCAAGTAATCTCCCATCATAGATTCATATTATATTAAAGAAAGTGCAGGTACAAAACAAGAAGAAATATGTTCATCATGTCAGAAAGATTAAGAATAAGAAGATTGTGAAGAAGGCATAATTGACCTTGAAGCAGAATTAATGAATAAAGATTATCATCATGTCAGACAGACTCAGAAGAACAAGATTTTGAAGAAGGCATAGTAGACCTTGAGTCAGAATTAATCAGTTCCTTAGACAAATTGACAAAAGAAAGGAAGAAAAACAAGTATCTTAAGGAATAATTAGTCAAGAAGCATTCTCAAGAAAGTTGTGAAAAATCCCAATAGGTCATCGTAAATCTAAAAGCTCAACTGGAAGAAGCCATAAGGATTGAAGAAACATACAAAAGTCGGATGGAAGATAATTTTTGTTTGGAAGATGAAATAGAAGCACCGAGAAAGGAAACAATAGAAGAAAAACAATGTTTGGAAACTGAAAGAAAGGAAACAGAGAAGAGAGAGAATATTTTGACAAATCATCTCAAGAAAATATATGAGGAATTAAATGAGCTTGAAGCATAATTTGGTCAAGAAGAGAGAAGACGTGAAAAGGAAATTATCCCCTTGAAGATCCAACTTAAAGAAGCAAAGAGAACAGAAGAAGTCATGAAGACTCGAATGATGAAGAAATAAGAAGAGGCTGAAAAAATTGAAGAAGAGATCACATTGAGAGACAAAATCGTCAATCTCAACAAGAATGTTGAAGAGAGAAAAACATTCATATCATCAGTAAAGAATGTTGAAGAGAAGCACTCCAGGTTGCCAGAAAAGAAGAATGAGGAAAAGAGTAATAGTTATGCAGAAGTACTCAAAGGAGGGAATCATGGTCAGTCAAAATCAAAGAAAAATGATAGTGACACATCTTCAAGAAGACCTTCCACATTCAAGCCATAAAGAAGCTTCAGTAATGATCATGATCAACCAACGAAGGAATTTAGAAGGACTACATCACAAAAAAGATCATTCACTCCTAGGTATGCAAATTTATTTTATGGTCATTTTTTTATTGTACTAACTTTGGACATAATGTTTCAGATTGCATGGATTATGGAAGAAATGTTAAAGAAGCTCGTGATTGTAAAAACATGATGGATACTTATATGAAAGAGAAAATTGATATCAGATATAAGAAATTATGGAAAAGAAAACAAGAACATGTAAATGAAGAGAAGATGAATGAAGGACATCCATAAGTCATACTCTCAGTATTGGAAATAGTACGAGATTGAGAAAAATCTATAAGGAAAAAAGAAGATGTCAGATACATGAAGATTTGGAGAAGAAATAAAAAGAAAGAAGAGCATGTTCAAATAAAGAACGAATCCCAGAGATCACAGGATTTGCAGTAGTGCAAGAAAGAAAATAAGAGGAAGTAAATAAATAACATGCCCAAGAGATTATACTTTCATGAATTGTAGTGCAAGATCAATCCACAGGCAGAAAGGAAGAAGTCAGAGTTCAAAGAGATGATGAGTCTATAGATGAAGAGGAAGATTACTTCGCATCAAAGCAAGTATTTTCTTGAACCATCTAGCTTGGAGACTCCCAATAAATGTAAATATTTAACAGGGGGAGTCAGTGCAGTAGCTACTACAAATCAGAGATCCATCCTTCGAGTAGGTTGAATTATTTGTAGAGACATATTTAGAGCATTCATATAGCAGAAGTATAGAATGACAGATTGATCAGTTGCAGTTGTGAAGCCTTCATGATAGTATAGTGATAGATGGGTCAACATTGTGGACAATTGAGTATCAGAGTTATGGACAACTTATGACATATGGATAGATATGGATACTTAGCAGGTACATATAACATGTATCATAGAAGATACATGGAAGTGTATTTACAATTTGAATCAGTGGAATCAATTGGAATCAGTTGGTCACTGAAAGGAATGTAGTAAATGGAATAACAAAACACGGAAAGAGAAACCTCTAGCAGAATCTATATCATCAGAGGGACATTGTTGAATAGTATGGTCATGACAGATCATCTGAAATCAAGTAATAAATTATTTTTATATATATCATAGAGTTACAAGAGGAATCGCCAATGGACAGTTAAAAAGCACTCTAAAAGAGCAAAGGAAACATATGCAGGTAGCCCTACATTGATCTACATAAGATCTTGTAGAGAAGTCAAGGGAAGAGAAATCATTAGAGAAAGAGATCTATAAATAAAGACTAGAAGCATGAAGATAGGGGGAGTTATCCTTTTTCCCATGATGTCAAATGCATGGAAATAGAGAGACGGAGAGAGAGAGAGAGAGAGAACAAATGCATGAAGATAGGGGGAGTATCCCCAAGGAGAGAGACCCTTTTCCATTGATGTCAAATGGGGAGACTGAGAAACATTGATGATGAGAAATAGTCATAGGGGGAGCATGTTGATTGGAGCATGATTTTTGCCATCAATGTTGGTGTTTCCATCAATTCTAAAGGTGGATATTGTTCGAAAGTTGGTTTGGACAATTGGTTGTCATTGATGTCAACCCTTAGAGATTTATGTCAACCCTTGGAGAAGTCTGAAAGCCTAGATGTTGGTTGAGATTTATGGTGATTTATTTTTCATTGATGAATTGATTGATGTTAGCACATATGATGGATGCATTTTATGAAGTCTACATGAAGCCCTAGAGGTGTGGTTATGGTACCCAAACTTTTTTAGGAATATGGACACGAGGGACAATGTAAAGGCAGGTAGGACACTCATAGATGGATATTCCATGTCGCGTTGTTTCTGGTGATGGGTGTTATGCCATGTGCTTCCTCATGGTTAGGGAGATATGGCCTTGTGGTGTTGGAAGCCCCGAAGAATGGTCAAGAAGCCCCAAAGTAGGTACAAGTCAATTAATGAATGGGTAAAGTTGTTGCAACAAGAAAGTCAAGAATCCCTAAGACTAAGGATATACGTTACCTAGAAAAATTATAAATACAGATCATGAGACATGAATTTGACACACACTTAATTGAATATCTATATTATGAGAAAGTTATGGTCTACTTTTTTGGTTTATTGGTGAATCTGACAACAATACTGAGGCAGCGGAGAAAGATCAAGGAAATAGAGAAAGTTTTGGAGTTGCAGAGTGAAAGGCTTTTTATGTAACTCTAATTTGGCAGGCTCTCGTGGGTTAGCTTGAGGGTGTCATGTGAGGCACCCCTATAGGTTTCCTAAGTGATGTCCCGCGATGCCCCGCATGATAGGGATTCTTAGTCCTGTGAGGCTCAAGAAAATTTGGGGGAAATGTTGGTACCAAGTGGTTGAAGGCTATGGAAGAGCTACAATTCAGTATTGCATTACAACAGGTAAACTACATGTTACATGTATGATTATGTAATTATATCTTATGCTTGGTGATGGTATGGTAAATACTTTAGAGGCATGTCTTGTTGATGCATGGTACATATTGGTGATATTTGTATGGTATAACTTGGTTGATGCATAGTATATCTTGCTTGTATTGGTATCTTGGTTTGGTTAAATCATGATGATGCTACATGCTTGAGGTTTATTCTTGGTATACTATTGAAGCGTTGGCACATGGTTTATGGTTGTCATTGATATCGATACTTTGTTGAGGTACACCATTAATGGTACATGTTTGATATATCCTTTGGTGGATGGTGTATGGCATGATTGAGTGATATGGTATATGGTTGAGATACATTGTTGGTACATGGTATCGTACCAGTGTTGATGTACATGGTTGATGGTTGAGGCATATGGTATAGGTTATGGTGCATGGTTGATGCACGGTTCGGTACAGGTGTTGGTGCATGGTTGATGCACTTGTTGTGGTATAGGTTGCGGTACAAAATTGATGTTTGGTATGGTATTGGTTGATGGTTTGGTATATTCTTTGGTACATGGTTGAGACACATATCTTATGATGGTATGTTGGTGATATTGGTGCATGCTTGGTAGAGGAATGTCTTGGTGATGTTGGATATCTAGTTGAGAGGTTTCCTTGGTATATGATCCATGTGAGAGGATATGGTTGAGTATCGGTTACAGTGACAGGTTGGACATGTTGGACACTGATAGGTTGATGTGATGGGTTATATACATTGACAGTTTAACAGGTTCCAAGTTGATGTGACAATGGAAATGGTAGTGCTAGTGACAGTGACAATGGTATTGGCATTGGAAGTGATTTTGGTAGTGAGTTTGGTCTACACTTATATTTCAAGGTGATAAGATGAGGCAAGGAAAAGGGGTTTTATCCTCCTTCTAGTTGGTTTCGGAGAACTCAATGAGGTGGATCTTCCTTCAAGTTGGAGCTTGAGAATCAGGGGGTTATATCCTCCTTTTGATTGGAGCCAGAGAATCAGGGAGTTAGAGCTTTCTTCAGGTTGTAGCCTCAGAATCAGGGGGTTCTAGCCTCCTTCTAGTTGGAACCAGATAATTTAGGGAGTTGTAGCTTCCTTCAATTTGGAGCCTATAAATAAGGGGTTATAGCCTCCTTCCAATCACAGTTGGAGAATTAGGAAGTTAGGGCTTCGAGTGAATGTATTCTTTGATATGTAATAAAGAATTATGTGGTTTTATCCCATTTGGGTTTCCATGTCAATTCTAGTGTATTGTATACTTGATGTGATGTTACTTATGTTTATATGCTCATGGCACCCGGGAGTGAGGGGTTCTCTAGATGAAATCATATCCTAGTAATCCATCGGATTTGACTGTTCCTGAATCCGAGAATCGGTTTTCATTTTATGCATAATTGATAGTGGCATCCCAAACCATTTCGGGGACTCTTGGCAAATTCCTCCTCGGGGCATAAAAAGATAACAGGGAAGCATTTTTGAGTTCTGTGAGATGTTGAAAGCTTGTTTAGGCATGGACTATGTGACCACATTTTCCATCCACACCCAAGGCATGATTTCATATATTGGACCCCTAAATCCAAATGTTGCATTGCTTCAAACTAAGCAAAACCCTAGTTCTCAAAATCGATGAAAAAAACAACTTTCGAGGGATTGGACCCGGGAGTGAGGGGTTCTCTAGTTGAAATCCTATGCCAGGAATCCAACGGAGACAACGGTTCCTCAATTCGAGTCTCGATTTTTGTAATATGTCAAGTTTCAAGTCGCATCACAAACCATTTCAGGGACTCTTTGCCAATTCCTCCTCATGGCATAAAAACCTAACGAAGCAACATTTTTGAGTTTTGTGAGATGTTGCAAGCTTTTTTAGTCATGTGCTAGGTGACCACATTATTTCTCTTCTCATGAGGGACGGTTTCATAAATTGAACCCTTTAATCCAAATGTTGCATTGCTTCAAATTGAACCAAACACTAATTCGCGAAATCAATGAGTAAAACAACTTATCAGGCATGGCACCCAAGAGTTAGTGGTGCTTTATCTGAAATCCTATAGTAGGAATATAACGGAGATGATGGTTCATCAATCCGAGTCTCGGTTTTTGTTATATATCGAGTTGCAATTCGCATCCCAAACCATTTCGGGGACTCTTGGCCAATTCCTCCTCAGGGCATAAAAACCTAACGGGCAACATTTTTGAGTTTCGTAAGATGATGCAAGGTTGTGTAGGCATGGACTAGGTAACCAAATTATCGATCCTCTCACAAGGGACGATTTCATAAATTGGAGTCCTTAATCCAAATGTTGCATTGCCTCAAACTGAGCCAAACATTGGTTCTCAAAATCAATGAGTAAAGCAACTTCTGAGGCATGACACATTGGAGTGAGGGGTGCTCTAGTTGAAATCCTATGTTAGGAATCCAACGGAGATGACGGTTCCTCAATATGAGTCTCAATTTTTCATTTTATGCATAGTTGCAAGTGGCATCCTAAACCATTTCAGGGACTCTTGGCCAATTACTCATCAGGGCATAAAAGCCTAACGAAGCAACATTTTTTAGTTCCATGAGATGTTGCATTATTGTTTAGGCATGGACTAGGTGACCACATTGTCCATCCTCTCCCGAGGCATGGTTTCATAAATTGGACCCCTAAATACAAATTTTGCATTGCTTCTTACTCAACAAAACACTAGTTCTCGAAATTCATAAAAAAACAACTTCTGAGGGATTGAAACTAGGAGTGAGGGGTGCTCTAGTTAAATTCCTATGCCAAGAATACAACAGAGACAACAGTTACTTAATCTAAGTCTCATTTTTTTTTATATTCCCAGTTGCAAGTCGCATCCCAAACCATTTCGGGGACTCTTGGCCAATTTGTACCAAATCGTTTAAATAATCCCCTCCAAAAATTCGATGTAAACTTTGTATTTATGTCTGAGACAATTGTCTTAGGCATCCCATGCAACCTAGCAATCTCTTTCATGTAAATTTCTGCAATATTATTTGTTGTATGAGTTTTTTTTATAGAAACAAAATGAGTAGACTTTGTTAATTTATCAACTACTACCATGATCAAATCATGTTGCCTTGTTGTCCTGGGAAATTTTGTTATAAAGTCAATGATTACCACTTCCCATTTCTTCTCTGGAATTGGTAATGGTTGTAGCAAACCTGTTGGGTGTTTATGCTCAACTTTCACTCTCTGACATTCCATACATCTCGAGATGTACTCAGCAACATCATTTTTCATTCCTGGCCAAAAGAATTGCCTTCTTACTGCTGCAATTGTTTTCTGGTAACCAGGATGTCCAGCATATGGAACATTATGCATTTCTTTTAATACCAAATTCCCGAGCTCTCTGGAACTAGGAACATAAACTATATTTTTATGCATAAGTAATCCATATTCCTTCATATCATACTCTCTCATTTTATGTTGTGCATCTTCTTGCTATAAGGTTTCCTTTACCTATAGGTAATGTTGATCTATAACAACATCATCTAAAATTATTCTCTTCAAGTCTGACTGATGCATAATGAAAATTGTATCATGCATGATGTGTACTCTTCTACTAAGTGCATCAAAAACTTTATTTTATTTTCCTTTGATATACTTGATGTCAAAGTCATATTCACTTAAAAATTCTAGCCATCTTGTTTTCCTGGAATTCAAAGTTGGTTGTTCAAAAAGATACTTCAAACCACTGTGGTATGTTTTTAATTCAAATCTCTTTCCCATGAGATAATGCCTCCACATCTTGAATGTGTGAACAATGGAAGAAAGTTCCAAGTCATGTGTGGCATATTTCCTCTCATGTTCCTTAAGATTTTTGGACTCATAACTAATGGCATTTCCATTTTGAGTGAGGACTCCACCAAGCCCTTATTTACATGCATCTGTACCTACCACAAAATTTCATTCGGATCAACAATATTTAAAACATGTGCACTAGTAAGTAATTCTTTCAACATATTAAAGTTATCTTCACACTAAGATGTCCATTCAAATTTAATTCCCTTATTTTGCAAAGAAGTGATGGGATGAGAAATCTTAGAGAACCCTGCTATAAACCTTCTATAGTAACCAACTAACCCCATAAAAGATCTGACTTCTGAAACATTCATGGGTGTTGACCATCCTCTAATGGCTTCAATATTATCTGAATATACTTTTATAACCTGTTATGAAATAATGTGCCCCAAGTAATGGATATTCTCTTGATAAAAATAACACTTACTAAGCTTCGAATACAACTAATGTTCCCTCAGCACTTGAAATACCAATCTTAGGTAATGTTCATCTTCTTCCTCTGACTTAAAATAGACAAGTATGTCATCCAGGAATACTATGAAAAACTTATCCAAATCATTTATGAAAATGCTATTCATTAAGCACATAAAGACAATTGGTGCATTGTACAATTCAAATGGCACCACTACAAATTCATAATGCCCGTGCGCGATTTTAAAGGTTGTCTTATGGATGTATTTTTCCTTGATTCTTACCTAATGGTATCATGATCTCAAGTCTATCTTGGAAAATATATTTGCCCCTCTCAGTTGATCAAAGAGGTCATCAATTATGGGTAGTGGCTACTTGTTCTTCACAGTGGATTTATTCGGTTGTTGAAATTCAATACATAGCCTCAAAGTTCTATCTTTCTTTTTGAAAAAAAGTATTGGTGCTCCCCAAATTTAAACACTTGGATGTATGTATCCTTTTTTCAACAATTCTTCCAACTACTTTTCCTTGGAGGTGTCGTTCCTTGTAGTTTCACATCTTACGAAGTGGATATTTCCTAATTTCGAGCCAATGGATTCGAGAGAGGGAATACCCCAAAAATGTAGAGGAAGATTAGGAAGTCTCACCCAAATTGGGGCTAAGAAGAGAATGTCAGTAGCTGGATTGAAAGAAGGAGACTGGGGTTTCATGCACAAACCTAAGTTTCCCCAAAACCAAGAGGTTGAGTTGAAGATCAGATCATGATCTTCCTGAATGTAAAACTTGACTATGAAAAAACCTTTTTTACAAGGATGAATACAAGCTTGTTGTTTCATGATAGGGATCCAAGTAGTAGAGATCGAGTTGTTAATATCTGCTAACTTTGGCCAAAAACCATTAAAGTGCTACACCAAACTCATGGATCTGTAATATTCCTCCTCTTCATCAGCATCTTGTCCCATGGGAATGACAAGGGATGGGGCTTCCTAAACCAAAAAATATGAAGATGAGGGAGAAGAAACTCTCTGAACAATTTCACGAAAAGAAGTACCAAACTACAAAACAGAACCTAACTTGGGCACAGATATGTAAGGAACGTCCCCACGAACTGGGGCACCAACAGCAACAATTGAATCCACCTCCATGATCGTCAAAGGAGGCCAGAGCGATGCCACCAGATCCGACGTGTAGGGGTCACAAGAGGCCAGGGTTAAACCCTAGCCTCCACGAACAAAATCCATAGCAACGCCATCACTTTTACCACCTCGACGCCTTACTTTGTTACTAAGCATCAGTGCGTATATTATACTTGAAGGACCAATATATATATATATATATATATATTGGTCCTTCAAGTATAATATATGCACTGATGCTTAGTATGATGCTTCAATAATATTTTCTATCATATATATATATATATATATATATGATAGAAAATATTATTGATTTTTATTATAAAATAGGTTGTGTCATGGAAGAAACTGCGAGAGAGTACAAAAAATAAAAAATAGCATGGTCAAATAGCAGAGTTACAGTGATTATCTTCTCCCTATGTCTCTTAGATTGGCCCATATAAGCAAAGAGACTTGTACAATTCTTCCATGGGTCAATTTCTACAAATGAAAGCATCAAAAAGGCAGATTTGCATTGCATTAATTATACTAATGGAGTTTTAAGACTGTTTCCACCTCTTCAAGGTTTTCCTACACTGGGTCGCAATTGTGCTAAAGTGGAGATGGTTAACGAACCTTACAGGATGCCTTCGATTCCTATGATGGTGTGGGTCGTTACAGGGCTTGATTTTTCAGGGGTTGTTGTTGTGCATGAAGACAAAGGGACCGAACGTGGTTTGTATTCTAATTGACTTCCTGAAGTACCATAGCAAGTTCCCCATTTCTTTAGACTTCCTACTCTTGAATTTGATGAGCTAAATCTGCATTTGAATTCCTCAACTCTTTAATTTCACCTTGCTCAGACCGCATTTGCTCCAGAATTATGTCCATTTTACAATCACTACACTCGCAGGGATCGCTATTTCGTCTCCACATCCTTAAGATAGAGATACCATGACTTGAGAACTTTTGAATTTCCATTTGCCAACACAAACCTGTAATTCTACTCTGGATTTTCATTCATGTCCATATACTATTTGTCTCACCTTTACCACCTTTTGAAAGCTCCATAAACAATGTTGACGACAAACCCTGTGTGATAAAGGGCAGATCCATGAAAAACAATGATGAGATGCAGGTCGGGGATAATGTAATGTTTGATGTGAGAGTTGCACATCCTGTATAAGCCATAACAAATGTGATACCAAATGGGATGGTTATTTGCAAATGAACCTAAAGTTTCCCACATGGATATGTTGCCTCACATGAGGGTGGTCTTAATGACATCATGATGTGATACGAAGATATGTGTGAGTTGCAGAGGGGGCCTCGTGTCTTTTGAGCAGGATATCCACTTAGTATAAGGTGAATCCATATGACATGAGTGTCTTCATCACTGAAGGAGGGTGGGGTGACATCCTCTCCCATTCATTTTAGTTCCTTATTGAATTTCTTGAATCTGTTAATTTCCTTGGGAAAATTTTCCTTGTTGGAAATACGCATGGATTACATAGGGGAGATAAATTTGTGTGCAATCCTCATTAATTCAGAGTTTAATTTGTTCCAATTTATTTTCTAATTGGAATAAATAATTTGTTATCTCATTCTACTCTCTGTAAATATGATGATAGCTTATTGATTTAAATTTGTGCTCCAAATGCATGATCGTGTGGAAGATTTTCACAAGGTTGGGTTGAGAATTTTCAATAAGTCTTTGGATCCCTTTGACAATCAAATTTGAAACTCCTATAACAACTAGCTGAGAGGAGATGTTTGTTGGGATGAGGTGCATTCCCATGTAAACCGCAAGACACTCTAGTTGATTGTTCGTGGTTTTCCCGAGTCCTTGTGAAAACTCAATGTTATTTTTTCCTTCAGAGTTAAAGACAACTCCCCTCGCACCTATTGCCCCTCAACAATGCATATATTATATGATCATGTGCACTGTAATATTTTGAAAATATTTAAATATAATGAGTCATACATTACATCATTTAAAGTAATAGTGTTTTTTCACATTTTTTAGCACCTATGATTTAATGTAATTAATAGGCAAAGGTGCATATGACTCATGAAAACACACCACTATCTATTTTATGTCACCCATACTTTAGTGAGTTCAAAAGAACAAAGTGAAAAAATATGTATATATTTTAATTAATTGTTTTTTTTAATAAATTTTCAATTAACCATCTCAAAATCAAATATTTTTTATAATAATATTTTTATAACAATATTTTATTTTATTATTGGTATTTGATATAATGATTGCATTAATTTGTTATTGAATGAATTAAACCTTTGTTATTTGTAACAATATAAATCATCCATATATTAATTAATCAACAAATTAAAAAACCCATTTTAGTATATATGAATAAGACACCCATCTTTTTACAAAATGGGACAATGTAGAGGTGAAGGTCCACAATAATAAAAATGCAATCAATATGTCATTGTTACACTAATTGGTAACATGTCCTCATGCAATTGAGACATTATGTTCTAGTATAAACAAAATCCTAGATTTTCATAGACAAATATTCCAAAACATACAACTTGAAATAACATTCAATTATATTGATTGTGATTTAGCTATATGCATCATCTCTTCATCACTTGTAGGAATTATTGTTCTTTGGTTATTTAAACTAATATTTTCTTGATCAGGTTATTTTTGATATTCCACATGTTCATGTTCCATGTACAAACATAAAAATAAAGTGTAATAATTAAATCTACATTTATATAGTAGAATATACATGGTTGAGTGAACAAAACAATAGTGATTCATAAACAATATACATGTTTTTGAAGTCATGTTGCATGTCATTTCTCAAAGTATCTTTTGTTGACTTCACTCCATACTGTTTTTCCTGTATATTTAATAAACTATGATTCTTATGGCAAAGGAACAACATCATAGTTCCACTTTTATTCCCTATAAATGAAAATTAGAGACACCACTAAATACCGTAAATTAAATAGAGCATGGAACTTTGGGATGGAGACCTATTATGCTTTTGGCCAAAAGAGGCATCTATCACTTTCCTTGTCAATTGGAAACCGGAGCTGATGGCGGATGATAGTACTAACAGAGTTGTCTGTGTAAGCTAGAACAAACTAACAACTTCTGAAAAAAGAAAGCTAAACAAGAAATGAGCAGAGTACTAGTGTAGGATAATAGGATAAAAGCACCATCATTGTGTTGGTGGAGCTCAGAGAACTATGTGAATCTAATCATTAGTCGGGTTTTATGTACCATGGGAGTTGTCGTCTGAAGCTCCACTGTGAAGGATGTCGTCGTTGGGATGGAGCATGAAGGGTTGCGCACAGGTCGAGCATCGTTGCTTGGCTGATGCATTCAAAAATGCGTCGAACAGCATATCAATCCGATTGTTGATGAGGGTGTCACGATGAAGTTGGTCCTTCATGTAGCTTCTGATGTCAAAATGATCTATGGTTTCTCTGGGCTGAAGAGGTTGGGGGGAGTCGGATCGCATTCTTGAATTGCATTCAGTGATGGAGGCGTCGATATGGGGAAATCCTCTTGCATAGTGTAGATGACTCCTTCCATATCCGCCACAGCTCCTGCAACTGCTTTACTAGTTCTAGGGTGAATGTAAGTGCCTAGGGCCATGTGAGGAATTCCTCCTTAACAACGCATGTGGCACCTTCCATAGCATCCTTAGTACCTGTATCCGCTTTGTTGGTGTGAGGGCACAAGTAATCGTCTGGGACATTATAGAGGAGGGATTTTAGTGGAACCTAGATAGGTTCCTCCAAGAATTCCTCCTCGACATAGGCCATTGGAGGAGTGTGTGGTCTCGTTCTACATTGAGTCCTAGCAATGGACAGGGTCCGCTCCAGATTATGCAAGCGTCTCTGTCTGGCAGCATAACTGTACCAGGAAGGGCCTCACCTGGGCTTTCCTCTCTCTCTCTCTCGCCATGGTCGAGCCAGGGGAGAAAATAATCCACTGAATTGCAGCTAGGAGAATCAATTGTGATATAACCCAATTCCCGGATCGATCGAGGTGACGGAGCTTGGAGGCGAAGTAGCACAAGCCAAGGTTGAGTGGGATAGATATCCAAGGGGCAGACATGAATGCAATGCATCCACCCGCCTCCTTCCATTAATCCATAAGAACACCATTAAACTGACGCAAGGGAGTTTTCCTCCCTTCCTCTTCAAGTTATTAAGGTCACCCTCCATTCAAGACTGATGTGAGGGACGAGGGCTGGCCATATTTATGGTTGAATTAATGGGAGCATTGCATGGCCTCCTTCTGCTATGTGGCACTCCATCCAGGGCCAGATAATCTCTTTTGGCGAGGTTCAGACAACGGTCTAGTAGAATGGTCTATGGAGAGGTTTGAGCATTCCATTGGATCAACTCTTCCTTAGAATTCTCTCCCTCATTGGTCAGAAAATGTGCAATTTTGTTAGCATTTCTTTTCACATGGGATGGGGTGAGAGTGAGATGGGGTTGTAGGAGGAACTTGAAGTCTTCCAGTAGTCCTAGTAGTCTCCAGTTGGGTGAGATGTCTGAGGGGTGTGAGCCATGGATGATTTTGGTGATGAGTTGTATGATGATCTAGGAATCCCCTTCCACTATGACTTGGTAGATTTTATGATTAATTGCTAACTTGACCCCTCTGAGTAGGCTCCATAGTTCTGCATAATTGTTAGTATTGAGTCCCAAATAGCCTGCTATGTAGTGTGGAATTTTCCCCTCATAGTCTCTGAGGACCGCTCCAAAAGTCGTCGATCCAGGATTCCCTTTTGAAGCACCATCAAATTTTAGTTTGACAAAACCTAGGGGAGGGGGGGACCAAGTGCATGGACTACGACTGATATTAGTATTACATGTACCCTTCTTTCTCGATCCATCAGTGAGATTTACATGCCAGGCCTGGAGGATGTGAAATTCCCTAGGATTGAATTTAATATCCTCTTGGGTTCAATGCCCGTCTCTGATCATTTCCCAAATCAGGTTTATGATTCTAGCCCAGGTTGAGTGAGGGGGGAAGAAGTGGAGAAAAAAATCCTTTTGTTTCTTTCTTTCCAAATTTGCCAACTGTGAAGCCTAGTAATAGCTACCAAATGTGGTCCAAGATTGGATTTTGGTAGGAGATTGAATCCCAATTTTCCATGGTGCTTATGATGTTGGCTCAGTTTCTATTGGAACGACGCATTAGTTGTGTTGTCATGTCCCAGATGGATTCATTGTGGCTGTAGTGGTTAAGTAAGTGCTCCATTGTCTCTTCCTGTTGTTGACCGAGGAGGAAGATTGAAGGGCCTACAAACCCTCATTTTCGAAGGTTGTCCCATGTGAGTATGTGATTTTGGGCGATTAGCCATAGGAAGATCGAAACTTTCCACTAGAACTTTGGATTCCAGATCTTGGTCCATATGTCCTCGTTTAATTTCCCTTGTTGATTTTCCTAGAGATGATACGCTTCTTTGACAGAGAAGTTTCCTGTTGGGATATGGCCCCATCCAAGGATGTTCGATCCTTCCTTGATGTGGATTTTCCACTGATTGACACAATCCCTTCAGGTCTGCAGGTCCATTTCCGCCTGAAGGTGTAATTCATGGGGTTCAGTTTTCCATCTGCGCCAAGGGTGTTGTAGACCATTTTCTTTCCATAGGTCCTTTACGTCTAGGGAATCCCTTGATTGGATTTGTTGATAAAGAGGGCTGAGGTCTTCAATAGAGGTTAGAGGCAGTTGTTACTGCCAGGAGTCTTGCCAGAACAGGGAGTGTTCTCCATTCCTAATCTCCCAGAAAGGATGTTTTTGTATGAGCATTTGATTGTTCCAAACTATGTTCCAGATATTTGATCCCTGAATTCGATCATTGAATCTAATTAGAAGCTCTTCTTTGGTGTTGGATGCGTATTTTGTTTTCCAGATTCTTACCCAGAGTTCTGTGGGGTGCTTGAGCCAATGCCACCAAATTTTTTTCCCCATTACTTGGTTGAGTTTTCCTGGATCTCTGAGTCCCAGTCCCCTTAGAGATTTAGGCTTGCAGATTTTATCCCATCCTGCCAACGCCCACTTTTTGATCGGATGGTTCCCATGCCACTGGAATCTACGTTGGAGGTTTCTGATAGCTCTGATGACAGACTAGGGGGATGCCAAAGAAGTGAAGAGGTAAGTTGGTTGAGCTTGGAGAAAAAACTTTATAAGAACCAAGAGGGATGCAAGATTAAGTGATCTAAAGGTCTAGTTACTGAACCTGTTGGATATGAAGAGTAGTAGACTTTCCCAGGAGATGTTATGTGTAGTTTCTCCCATGAGAGGAACACCTAGATAATTGGATGGAAGGGAGCTCTCTGGGATGCCCAAAAGCTGGGAGATGTGGCTTTGAATTTCCACTGGGGTATTGAAGAAGTATAGTTACAACTTATCGAGGTTTAAGGCAGATCCTGATGCTTGGACAAATTTTGTGAGGATTGTCTTAAGCTTATTAGCCTCCTAGGAAGTTGGTGTATTCGTCAGTAGGGTATCATCGACAAATTGACTGTGGGAGGGGGCAGGCTGGAGGTTGTGGAGAGGTAGGCCTTTGAGAGAGCCCTCCTCAACTAAGGCTTTGATGTAGCTCCCAAGACCTTCCACCATTATAACAAACAGAAAGGGGGAGAGGGGATCCCCTTGTCGAATACACTGGGAGGGAGAGAAGGGTTGGGAGGACAATCCATTAACAAGGATAGAGAAGAAGGATGAGGAAGTGAGCCGCATGATCCAGGCCACCCAGAGATTATCAAAGCCAAAGTATTTGAGGAGGGAGCTCATATATTGCCAGCTTATTCTGTCAAAATATTTGGAGAGGTCGAGCTTCATGAGCATACCTGGGGTTCTTTTTTTTTCCAGCAAATGAATGACCTCATGGGCCAGGATAACACATATCCATCTTGCTCTTTGGAGATGATGTAAGGAAATATCGATTTGAGTCACAGGGAAATGACCTTAGTGGCGATTTTGTATATAACATTGCAAAGTGCCATTGGTTGAAATTGCTTAGGATGCATTACCCTTTATTCCTTTGGAATGAGAGTGAGGAAGGTGGCATTGAAGGCCAAGAGAACTTGCCATGAAGTTCTTGATTCCTCCACTACTTGCCAGACTTATTCCCTGATCAATGGCTAACAATAGTGGAAGAATTTTGTCGTGAATCCGTCTGGCCCTGTAGCTGTACCTGGCAGCATCTCTTTGGCTGCTTGAACCACTTCCTCTTGGGTGATTGGCCTTGTCAAGACTTCATTATGTTCTTGTGTCACTAAGGAGGGGATGTTCCTAATGATCTTGTGAATAGTGGGCATTATGTCTTTGATGGGTTCTGTTAGGAGATCTTTGTAGTAGTTGGTCAATTCCTCTGATATGCTTGCATGGTCCAGGATGGGGTTCCCTGACTGTCTTCTAGTTGAGTGATTCAATTTATGTATTTTCTGTGCACCATGGATTTGTGGAAGAACTTGGTGTTCTTTTTGCCTTTGTTATGCCACTGTACTCTATATTTCTGCCTCAAAAGTATTTCTTCCTATTCATGTCTCTCTTCTAGTTCTTCTTTGAGATTCTCCTCCTCCATCATTAAGGCTTTTATTTTGTCCCTAGTAATAAAGAACTTTTGCAATGTTTTCAGGCATTTCTCAATTTCCTGCTTCCTTTGCAGAATGTTCCCAAATACATTCTTGTTCCAGCTCTTTAGTTGTGCCATAAAGTTTTTTAACCTTTGCTGGAATTTGTACATGCAGGTGTCATGATCGATTCCTTCTTGCTCCCACCATAATTTTGAAAGATTTTGAAAGTATGGTGAGTGAGCCAAAACTTCTCAAATCTAAAGGGTTTGAGCTTAAGTGTGGCTCCAGTGTCGAGACAGAGCGAGACTGACCAGTGATCCAAGCCGGCTTTTGGGAGGATGTTGGCTTCGATAATCGGATCCTCTAGCAGCAGTGATTCTGAGATGAGGAAACAATCCAATCTACTTGCCACATGTTGATTCCCATATCTGCGGTTGGACCGGGTGAAGATACCATTTCTAGTTTCTATATCTATTAAATTGAGTTGATCTATGAGGGTTCAGAACTTACCATTGTCTTGGTCTAGCCACTTGGTCCCTCCTGTCCTTTCCTCTAGTGTTAGGATGATATTGAAGTCACCACCTATCAACCAGTTCGGTGAACCAAGCAGCGTCTTGATAGTGGCTATTCTTCCCATGAACAGATCTTTGTCTTGTGCACTTTTAGGCCCGTAAGCACTTGTAATCATACCTTCTTTGGTAGACCCTATTACTTTGAAGTGAGTCATAAGCGTGTCCACCATGGAAAAGGGTTGGTCTATGATGACTTTGGTCGGATTCCACGAGCTTTCTAGGCCCCCCGCAACCCCATTTGAGTCAGTGTGAATGGAGTTGCAGGCCCTCCAGCAGTGTCGTAATATGTCCTCAACTTCTTCCCTGACACATTGTGTTTCCTGTAAAAGGAGAATGTCTGGATTCTCAACATGAATGTTGTCTCGAAGAGTCCTTTTCTTGGATCTTCCATTAAGTC
>JZKD02S1685935.1:73552-83878 GCA_000966675.3 Picea glauca
GTTTCCGCAGAGCATGTACCATTATCTTGGATACGGATTGAATTTCAACCTCAATATATTTTAACTTATTATTAATATAGAACAATTGTAATAAAGTTTTAAACCCTAAAATTTTATTTTTGTTTTCTTTTATATAAAAGGAAAAAAAATTATATAAAAATAATAATTTATTTTAAGTTATGAATATAAAATAGCTACCAGAAATTAACCCTTCAATTTCAAACATAACCCTTAGGAGTAGATAGGATAAACAGTTAATGTTTAACCCTTCAATTTCAATTTCAAAAGTACCCCTCAGGAGTAGATAGGATAAACAGTTAATGTTTAAATTTTTAATCTCCGTGGCAGTGGATATGTTTATTTAACAAGATGAACTTGACACGGCTCCACTTTTAGTCACGATAAACTTGCAGATTTGAGTCCGGTGAGAACGACAGAGTTACAGTTACATCCTGATGTATTTGAGGTACACCAAACAATTTCTGTTACTGTGGATTTCCTCAAAGCTTCATTGTAGTGAATAATTTGTCTCAGCTCTGTAGATAGTGTACTTTTAGTATGTATTTTATATGAAGGCCGACGACTAGAGGGTAATCTTAACTTTGACCAGGGTAACCTTAACTTTGTGGTCAAGCATTCCATGTAGCCACCTCCGACCTCCTTTTGCTGTGTGAAMTTTAATGTGCATATGAATATTGAAAATAGATTGAATTAAGATGATATTGGTATATAAAATAATGGTGTTTAAGGCATCTTGAGGAGCTGCCGGCAGCAGAAACTCCACTTTCCAAACAGTCAACTGCTGAGGTGGTCAGATTTTGACAATTGCATGCAGGCAGCTGAAGTGACAATTGCCTGCATATTCATCAACATCTGAAGCTACTCTGTCCCATCTTGATTATTCATTTTCTTGAGCACAACACCCTATGCTATCATCTAAGTATATTTAACTTTAACTTTTAGGGTTCTTGCCCTATATATTAAATATATCATGTCATGAGCTGGCCATCATTATCTGACTTAGTGCGATTAATTGACCAACTATTATAAATCGAAAATCATTGAAGATATTCTGTGTAACCGTAGACTGAAAAGTTTTTTATAAAGTGCTTTCAGCTGTCATTCTGCATGCCTTTTTCTTACTCATCAAAATTAAATAGGCCCACAATAATCAGATAATCAGAGGCACTGAAGAGGCGTTAGAAAATTTATATTAGATATTGCATGTTTAGTCCTCATAGGGTTCCACGTTAACTGCTCCGATATTGACACAGCTAGCGAACAATTCCCAACAGGAATCTATCTCATCTAATGTTTAATAAATGGATGATAATATTAAACATGTACAGTCGCAATCTTCGATTCACCAAAGTCGTTACGCAAATCCAGGGGAGAAATCCCTTATATTTATTAATGTCTTGCAAATCATAGCGATAGTGATGAATATGAGCGAATTGTTTAGTAAATTGTTTTTCCTGCATATGTTTAATTATTTATTAGTTAATTTAAAATATTTTTTATACTTGTTTGTTTGATTATTTAATTAAGGAAATAAATTTTGAATTTATAACTTTTAAAAGAAAATAAATGTGTTATGATTTATGATATATTTTTTTATTTTAATATTTCTTCAATTACTTACCATGTTTAACATTGAAATCATAGTTTTATGATGTTATACGTAGTTATTTTTTAAACTTTTATATTAATTAGTTTCATGATATTTATATGTAGTTATTTTTTTAACTTTTATGTTAATTAGTTTAGTTTTATTATATTATATTATATATAGTTATTTTTTAAATTTTTATATAAAAAGTTTCAAATTGGTGTGAACATTTTTCTTAGATTTTATTAATTTTTACATCATCATATTCTCCATGATTGTCAATCCAAACTAATTATTTAACAACTAAATATCTGTCACAACTAAATATTTTTAATAAGAAATAATTTAAGTTACAAATGAATCTTTTGACAATTCTAATATCTCTAATAGTTGGGATATTATGTCCTTATGTGCAATAAGTATTCTCTATGCTTTAATTTGGTTGATAAATTTTCATAAACAAGTTTGCATCTATTCTACTAATAGACATTTTGTCAAACATATTGCATGTAATACAAAACACCACAAATAGAAGGGATAATATGTGGTATTTTATTATGAATGAAGATCTGAATACAAACTATGGCAATTCCAATATATCAATGTAAAACATACAGTACAAGCCAAAAAAATGGAATAATGTCGTGGTCTCTTCAACATATGATATCAAACCCTCCAAGTGCCACACCTCTCCATGGACATCACTACAACCCAAAACTGAAAACAAACTCCAAGATGAAGCTCTAATAGAAATCTTGGATGGATTCGTCATACCAAACTGAATCCCCCCTAGTCTAGCTAGGGTGGATATTGCACCACCAAAACCAAACTTTAATGGTGGAAGGATTTTGCTAAACCCTAACAAAATAATGGCTCCAAGAGCACTTCCAAAATGAGAGAACAAATCATAATCTAAAATGAGGCTCTACCCTTCCTTTTATTCTTTCTCCATGACTTTTAAAATTTTTCCCTTTTTAACTAAATCAAATATAACCCTTATTTTCCCTCCAATTTTCACTTTAAGATTAAAATACACTTTAATAATGTTTAAGTAACTTATTAATCTAAAGTTACTTTATTTCCATAATGTCACTTTAAAAACATAACATCTCCTAACTAAGTGACATTAAATGACCCCATTTTTACTCTTTTTTCTCCATTGACAAGCCACAAAAGTCCCTTCTATTACAAAAAGGGGAAACCCAAAAATGGGGACATGACAAATCCTCCCTTCACAAAGATTGTTTGTCCTCAAGCAATGTCATCATAACCTGGCACTCCATCGACTGATCCAGACTGAAACTAAAAATAATATCAGGATCCCAAACCACCCTATAAGAGGTGAAATATCCTTCGCTCAAGACGTAGTCTGGTAATGTACTAGCATCTGAGGTCTCCTAAAAACCACCCACAAGTAAGGACACTCAGTGTTGCAACAACTCGATCAACCCACCAAGGAACGACTCTGTTAGAGAACGAATCTCATGAAGGAAAAAACTAGTTCTCACTGCCATCTCAATTGTCGCACTATCTCCTAGTGAAATATTGGTGTCCCAAGCTATTCTTGGAAATGAACCACCACGCTGATGTTGCACCACTTTAATCACAGTCATTCGACCATTGTGCCCACTCCGCATTCACAATATATAATGCCTCAAAGGATTACATCCACTATCAAGGATCATACCCATCTAATGTATCCCAACTCTAAAATCAGACATCATAGAGAAGTCTATGTGGTCATCAATGTTGGATAGTTGGTTTGGAAAGTTAGTTGTCATTAATGTCAACCCTTAGAGATTGATGTCAACCCTTGGAGATTGATCTCAACTGTTGGAGAAGTCTGGAATCCTAGAGATTGGTTGAGATTGATGGTGAGTTAGTTGTCATTGATGGAGTGGTTGATGTTAGAAAATGTGATGGGTTCATTTGATGAACCTACATGAAGCCCTAGAGGTGTGGTTATGGTACCCAAAGTTGGTTGAGAAATATGGACATGAAGGACAGTGTAAATGAGGGATAGTCTTTGTCGCTATGTTTCTAGTGATAGGTGGTACACCACGTGGTTCCTCATGGTTAGAAAGATATGTCCTTGTGAAGTTGGAAGCCCCGAAGAATGGTTAAGAAACCCCAAAGAAGTTATAAGTCAATTAATGAATGGGTAAAGTGGTTGCAACAAGAAAGTCAAGAAGCTCTAAGAATAAAGAAAGATGTTACCTAGCAAAAGTATAAATACACATCATGAGACATGCATTTGATAGACACTAACATTGAATATCTATCTTGTGAGAATGTTATGGTCTAATTTTTTGGTCTATTGGTGAATTTGATGGCAAGACTGGGGTAGTGGAGAAAGTGCGAGGAAAGATCGAAAGTTTCAGAGCTTTAAAGTGCAAAGGTTTTTTCGTAACCCTAGTTTGGCAGACCCTCATGGTTTAGATTTATGGTGTCACACGAGGCACCCTCGTGGGTTTGCTAAGTGATGTCACGTGAGGCCCCATGTGACAGGGAGTCTTAGTCTCACGAAGCTAAGGAAAATTTGCGGGAAAATGTTGGTACCATGCCGCTGAAGGTTGTGACAGAGCTACATGTTACTATTGTAGTATAGCAAGTCAGCTACAGGTTACAAGTATACTTATGTGATTATATCTTATGCTTGGTGATGGTATGGTACATGCTTGAGAGGCATGTCTTGTTGATGCATGGTACATCTTGGTGATATTAGCATGGTACATCTTGGTTGATGCATAGTACATCTTGGTTGTATTGGTATCTTGGTTTGGTTACATGGTGATTATGATACATGCTTGAGGTTTATTGTTGGTATACTCTTGAAGCATTGGCACATGGTTTATGGTTGTCATTGATATTGATACTTTGTTGATGTACACCATTGATGGTACTTACTTGATATATCCTATGTTGCATGGTGTATAACATGATTGAGTGATATGGTATATGTTTGACATACATTGTTGGTACATGGTATGGTACAAGTACTGATGTACATTGTTGATGTACACGGTTTATGGTTGAGGCATGTGGTATAGGTTATGGTGCATGGTTGATGCATGGTTTGGTACAAATGTTGGTGGATGGTTGATGCACTTATTGTGGTACAGATTGTGGTACATAGTCAATGTTTGGTATGGTACAGTTTGATGGTTTGGTATATCCTTTGGTACATGGTTGAGACAGATATATTATGATAGTATGTTGGTGATCTTTGTACATGCTTGGTAGAGGCATGTGTTGGGGATGTTGGACATATAGTTGAGAGGTGTCCTTGGTATATGATCCATGTGAGAGGATTTGGTTGAGTATCGGTGACAGTGACAGGTTGGAAAGTGATAGGTTGATGTGATAGGTTGAAAGTGACAGGTTAACATGTTGCAGGTTGATGTGACGGTGACAATGGTAGTGGCACTGATATTGACAATGGCAGTGGAAATGGTAGTGACAGTTTCGTCTACACTTATATTTTAGGGCGGCAGGATGGTGCAAGGAAAGGGGGTTGTAGCCTCTTTTCGATTAGTGTCGGAGAACTCAGGGAGTTGGACCTTCCTTCAGGTTGGAGCTTGAGAATCAGGGAGTTATAGCCTCCTTTTGGTTGGATCCAGAGAATCAAGGAGTTTGAGCTTCCTTCAAGTTGGAGCCTGAGAATCGGGGGGTTGTAAACTCCTTTCGGTTGGAGCCAGAGAATTCAGGGAGTTGTAGTTTCCTTCAGGTTGGATCCTATAAATAAGGGGTCATATCCTCCTTCTAGTTGCAGCTAGATAATTGGGAAGTTGGTGCTTCGAATGAATGTATTCTTTGATATATAAGAAAGAATTTTATGGTTTTCTCCCATTTGGGTTTCTACGTAAATTCTGGTGTATTGTTTACTTGATGTGATGTTGTTCTTGTGATGCGACTTATGTTTATATTCTCATGATATACTGATGATATATTGATGATATAATCTTGATAAAGTTTATATATATATATATATATATATATTGTGGTTAAAAGTGGTAAATGTGCTCATACTGATTCACCCCCCTCCCCCCTATTAGTATTCCAACTATTGGTATCAAAGTAGGTCCTTCAAGGAAAAAATTTAACCACTAGAAGGAAGATCGTGGATTACACTGAGAATGGAGCACCAATGTTCAATGGTGAGAATGGTATAGACTATGAGATAGGGAGCAGAAGAATGGAAATATTTTTATAGGCATGGGGATATGATGTTTTCCAATCATTTGTTACAGGATACATCACTACAAACAAATTGAAGACTACAACAAAGAAGGAATTGAAAAGATACAACAAAATAGCAATGGATTTCATCTGGGAAGGATTACATGATCTAGTAAGAGAGAAAGTGGGAAAATGCTCATCAACCAAAGAAATTTGGGATAAGATAAATAATCTTTATTCCAAGGAATCTCCCATCACAGATTCATATTCTATTAAAGAAAGTGCAGGTACAAAACAAGAAGAAATATGTTCATCATGTTAGAAAGATTAAGAAGAAGAAGATTGTGAAGAAGGCATAATTGACCTTCAAGCAGAATTAATGAAGAAAGATGATCATCATGTTAGACAGATTCAAAAGAACAAGATTGTGAAGAAGGCATAGTAGACCTTGAGGTAGAATTAATCAGTTCCTTAGACGAATTGACAAAAGAAAGGAAGAAAAACAAGTATCTTAAAGAATAATTAGTCAAGAAGCATTCTCAATAAAGTTATGAAAAATCTCAATAGGTCATCGTAAATCTAAAAGCTCAACTGGAAGAAGCCATAAGGATTGAAGAAACATACAAAAGTCAAATGGAAGATAATTTTTGTTTGGAAGATGAAATAGAAGCACTGAGAAAGGAAGCAATAGAACAAAAACAATGTTTGGAAACTGAAAGAAGGGAAATAGAGAAGAGAGAGAATATTTTGACAGATCATCTCAAGAAAATATATGAGGACTTAAATGAGCTTGAAGCATAATTTGGTCAAGAAGAGAGAATACGTGAAAAGGAAATTATCCCCTTGAAGATCCAACTTGAAGAATCAAAGAGAACAGAAGAAGTCATGAAGACTTGAATGATGAAGAAAGAAGAAGAGGCTGAAAAATTGAAGAAGAGATCATGTTGAGAGACAAAATCGTCAAGCTCAAAAAGAATGTTGAAGAGAAAAAAACATTCACATCATCAGTAAAGAATGTTAAAGAGAAGCACTCTAGGTTGCTAGAAAAGAAGAATGAGGAAAAGAGTATTAGTTATGCAGAAGTGCTCTAGGAGGGAATCATGGTCAGTCAAAATCAAAGAAAAGTGACAGAGACACATCTTCAAGAAGACCTTACACATTCAAGCCACAAAGAAGCTTCAATAATGATCATGATCAACCAAGGAAGGAATTTAGAAGGACTACATCACAAAGAAGATCATTCACTCCTAGGTATGCAAATTTATTTTATGGTCAATTTTTTTATTGTACTAACTTTGGACATAATGTTTCAGATCGCATGGCTTATGGAAGAAATGTTAAAGAAGCTCGTGATTGTAAAAACATGATGGATAATTATATGAAAGAGAAAATTGTTATCAGATATAAGAAATTATGGAAAAGAAAACAAGAACATGTAAATGAAGAGAAGATGAATGAAGGACATCCATAAGTCATACTCTCAGTATTGAAAATAGTACGAGATTAAGACAAATCTAAAAGGAAAAAAGAAGATGTCAGATACATGAAGGTTTGGAGAAGTAATAAAAAGAAAGAAGAGCATGTTCAAATAAAGAACGAATCCCAGAGATAACAGGCTTTGCAGTAGTGCAAGAAAGACAAGAAGAGGAAGTAAATAGATAGCATGCCCAAGAGATTGTACTTTCAGGAATTGTAGTGCAAGATCAATCCACAGACGGAAAGGAAGAAGTCAGAGCTCAATGAGATGATGAGTCTATAGACGAAGAGGAAGATTACTTCGCATCAAAGCAAGTATTTTTTTGAACCATCTAGCTTGGAGACTCCCAATAAATGTGAATATTTAATAGGGGTAGTCAGTGCAGTAGCTACTACAAATAAGAGAACCATCCTTTGAGTAGGCTGAATTATTTGTAGAGACATATTTAGAGCATTCATATGGAAAAAATATAGAATGACAGATTGATCAGTTGCAGTCGTGAAGCCTTCATGATAGTATAGTGATAGATGGGTCAACATTGTGGACAATTGAGTATCGGACTTATGGACAACTTACGACATATGGATAGATATGGATACTTAGCAGGTACATATAACATGTATCATAGAAGATACATGGTAGTGTATTTACAATTTGAATCAGTGGAATCAATTAGAATCAGTTGGTCACAGAAAGGAATGTAGTAAATGGAACAACACAACAAGGAAACAAAAACCTCTAGCGGAATCTATATCATCATAGGGGCATTGTTGAATAGTATGGTCATGACAGATCATCTGAAATCAAGTAATAAATTATTTTTACATATATCATAGAGTTACAAGAGGAATCACCAATGGACAATTAGCAAGCACTCTAAGAGAGCAAAGGAAACATATGCAGGTAGCCCTACATTGATCTACATAAGATCTTCTAGAGAAGTCAAGGGAAGATAAATCATTAGATAAAGAGATCTATAAATAAAGACTAGAAGAATGAAGACAGGGGGAGTTATCCTTCTTCCCATGATGTCAAATGCATGGAAACAGAGAGAGAGAGAGAGAACAAATGCATGAAGATAGTGGGGGTATCCCCAAAGAGAGAGACCCTTTTCTATTGATGTCAAATGGAGAGAGTGAGAAACAATGATGCGGAGAAATAGTCATAAGGGGAGCATGTTGATTGGAGCATGATTTTTTCTATCAATGTTAGTGTTTCCATGAATTCTAAAGGGGGATATTTTTTGAAAGTTGGTTTGGACAATTGGTTGTCATTGATGTCAACCCTTAGAGATTTATGTCAACCCTTGAAGAAGTCTGAAAGTGATCCGTCGGGATTTTTCGAAATGACTATGGTTGAGTTTTATTTGCATGCATTTATTAACCATTGGAAAACTTAACGAAGATCGATAAAAGAAATGAATTATACAACCATTAACATATTTTCAGATCTGAAAAAAATAATGAAAACAACAAACCATAATGCACAAGTTTGATAACGGAGTTCGACAACTTTGCCTACGTCTCCGGGCCTTTTCTCTGTGAGGGAGGCTTCTTGATTTCTTTTCAAAAGCTTATTAGTACATCTTTACAATGCCGATTGGCTTCTAGACTGATCTGGTCTTGTTCGCCATGATCTTTAGAATCTTGCACAACTTACGACACCTGAAACGGATGTCCCGAGCTCTCATAAATCGTCCAACAACATCTCTACCTCAACAGCTTCCCTGCCTCAAACTGGCTTAGACCTGGCTTTGCCTCAGCATCTTTGCTCTCCAAAACCATCCAAAATATTTCAAAATCTGACCAAATGGACTCAACATGGTCTTGGTTAAATAATTGGGAAAGTTGGTTGTCAATCTCCAACTTCCTCCCAAAAATTAGGCTCTTAAAAAGCCCAATAACCCCCAATTACATTAAAAAGGAGTTAAATTGCATTAATTAATTAAAAAGTGGTTGAAATAACCCACTTTTAACTATAAATTAGTTATATTGGCCGTTAGCCCCCTCTCCTGGGCGCGGCCCCTCTCAGCAAGGTCGTATGGACTTGGCATAGAACCCAGGGTAAATATTACAATACCCCGCACATATATACGTGGTCATATGTTTAAAACCCGCAATCGTTTACATAACCGTAACCATACAATATAATGGTTAAATAACCCGCGCAATACTATTGCATATGCGCCCAATTCACGGTTACATGGCAGGTAGAAAATCGGGGTCGGGGCTAAGCCCCGGCTCGACCCCCCGTTGTATAGCACATTACTCTAACTTAAATAGAGTTTTCGCCGCTCCCATAACAAGCATTAAACGGTGGTGCATTGGCAAACAGAAGTATTGTTAAGTCGTTGGTATAGTGGGAGGTCTGGGGTTCGAATCCCCCGGGCCCAAAATATTTTTGATATAGCCCACATTGGCTAAAACCGGGGTGCCACGTGGCAGCCCGTGATTGGGCCACGTGGCACCCAATCACTGGCCAACAAAGCGCCACGTGTCAGCATCTGATTCGTCGACTGTCAACCAATAATCACTTGCCACTTGTCGTAAGCCATACTGTTCAATCATCATGCCACGTCATCCGCCGTACGATGCTGACGTCATCCACCATGCATGTTGCTGACGTCACCCTGCCACGTGTCACCCTTCCAGTGGTGACACGTGTCACTTCGGGATTGGCCCAACTGCGTGCCAAAAGTGCCAAATCTGCCTGACACGTGGCACTCCCTGGAGCCCCCACGTGTCCTGTACGGAACCTGCCACGTGTCATATTCTGGTCCCGCCACATCAGCTATACGGACCTGCCACGTCAGCTGTACGGACTGACACATGTCCTGCCCAATCAACTATTTTTTTGCCTGTTTGACTTTTCGATCAGAACGCGATATCTTCTCCATACGGACTCCGTTTGACAAAAAAATTATACCACCGAAATCAGGAAGACGATCCAGACGCAATGGTGTTGGTTTCGTCAGATTCCGAGCACTTTCATTTTTGAGCATTTTTCATGCCCTGACAGCCTTCTGAATCCGATTTCGGATCACACCTCCCAACAATAAGAC
>JZKD02S1685935.1:85108-116043 GCA_000966675.3 Picea glauca
AATGAAAACAACAAACCATAATGCACAAGTTTGATAACGGAGTTCGGCAACTTTGCCTACGTCTCCGGGCCTTTTCTCTATGAGGGAGGCTTCTTGATTTCTTTTCAAAAGCTTACTAGTACATCTTTACAATGCCGATTGGCTTCTAGACTGATCTGGTCTTGTTCGCCATGATCTCTAGAATCTTGTACAACTTACGGCACCTGAAACGGATGTCCCGAGCTCTCATAAATCGTCCGACAGCATCTCTACCTCAACAACTTCCCTGCCTCAAACTGGCTTAGACCTGGCTTTGCCTCAGCATCTTTGCTCTCCAAAACCGTCCAAAAGCTTTCAAAATCTGACCAAATGGCCTCAACATGGCCTTGGTTAAATAATTGGGAAAGTTGGTTGTCAATCTCCAACTTCCTCCCAAAAATTAGGCTCTTAAAAAGCCCAATAACCCCCAATTACATTAAAAAGGAGTTAAATTACATTAATTAATTAAAAAGTGGTTGAAATAACCCACTTTTCACTATAAATTAGTTATATTGGCCTTTATCCCCCTCTCCTGGGCGCGTCCCCTCTCATCAAGGTCGTATGGACTTGGCATAGAACCCAGGGTAAATATTACAATACCCTGCGCATATATACATGGTCATATGTTTAAAACCCGCAACCGTTTACATAACTGTAACCATATACAATATAATGGTTAAATAACCCGTGCAATACTATTGCATATGCGCCCAATTCACGGTTACATGGCAGGTAGAAAACCGGGGTCGGGGCTAAGCCCCAGCCCGACCCCCGTTGTATAGCACATTACTCTAACTTAAATAGAGTTTTCACCGCTTCCATAACAAGCATTAAACGGTGGCGCATTGGCAAACAGAAGTATTGTTAAGTCGTTGGTATAGTGGGAGGTCCGGGGTTCGAATCCCCCGGGCCAAAAATATTTTTGATATAGCCCACATTGGCTAAAACCGGGGTGCCACGTGGCAGCCCGTGATTGGGCCACGTGGCACCCAATCACTGGCCAACAAAGCACCACGTGTTAGCATCTGATTCGCCGACTGTCAACCAATAATCGCTTGCCACTTGTCGGAAGCCGTATTGTCCAGTCATCATGCCACGTCATCCGCCATACGATGCTGACGTCATCCACCACGCATGCTGTTGACGTCACCCTGCCACGTGTCACCCTTCCAGTGGTGACACGTGTCACTTCGGGATTGGCCCAACTGCGTGCCAAAAGTGCCAAATCTGCCTAACACGTGGCACTCCCTGGATCCACCACGTGTCCTGTACGAAACCTGCCACGTGTCGCATTCTAGTCCTGTCACATCAGTTGTACGGACCTGCCACGTCATCTGTACGGACTAACACGTGTCCTGCCCAGTCAGCAATTTTTTTGCCTGTTTGACTTTTCGGTCAGAACGCGATATCTTCTCCATACGGACTCCGTTTGACAAAACAATTATACCACCGGAATCAGGAAGACGAGACGGACGCAATGGTGTTGGTTTTGTTGGATTTCGAGAACTTTCATTTTTGATCATTTTTCATGCCCTGACAGCCTTCTGAATCCGATTTCGGATCAGAAAGCCTAGAAATTAGTTGATATTTATGGTGATTTATTTTTCATTGATGGAGTGGTTGATGTTAGCACATATTATGGATGCATTTTATGAAGTCTACATGAAGCCCCAGAGGTGTGTTTATGGTACCCAAAGTTTTTTAAGGAATATGGACATGAAGGACAATGTAAATGCAAGTAGGACACTCATAGATGGATATTCCATGTCGCGTTGTTTCTAGTGATGGGTGTTATGCTATGTTATTCCTCATGGTTAGGGAGATATGGCCTTGTGGAGTTGAAAGCCCCAAAGAATGGTCAAGAATCCCCAAAGTAGTTACAAGTAAATTAATGAATGTGTAAAGTCGTTGCAACAAGAAAGTCAAGAATCCCTAAGACTAAGGAAATACGTTACCTAGAAAAATTATAAATACAGATCACGAGACATGAATTTGACACACACTTAATTGAATATCTATATTACGAGAATTTTATTGTCTACTTTTTTGGTTTATTGGTGAATCTGACAACAAGACTGAGGCAGCGAAGAAAGATCAAGGAAGTAGAGAAAGTTTTGGAGCTGCATAGTGCAAGGTTTTTTATGTAACCATAATTTGGCAGGCTCTCGTGGGTCAGCTTGAGGGTGTCACGTGAGGCACCCTTGCAGGTTTCCTAAGTGATGTCACACGATGCCCCGCATGATAGGGATTCTTAGTCTTGCGAGGCTCAAGAAAATTTGGGGGAAATGTTGGTACCAGGTTGTTGAAGGCCATGTAAGAGCTACAATTCACTATTGCATTACAATAGATCAACTACATGTTACATGTATGCTTATGTAATTATATCTTATGCTTGGTGATGGTATGGTACATGCTTTAGAGGCATGTATTGTTGATGCATGGTACATATTGGTGATATTGGTATGGTATAACTTGGTTGATTCATAATATATCTTGTTTGTATCGGTATCTTGGTTTGGTTACATCGTGATGATGTTACATGCTTGAGGTTTATTCTTGGTATACTATTGAAGCATTGGCACATGGTTTATGGTTGTCATTGATATTGTTACTTTTTTGAGGTACACCATTAATGGTACATGCTTGATATATCCTTTGGTGGATGGTGTATGGCATGATTGAGTGATATGGTATATGGTTGAGATACATTGTTGGTACATGGTACAATACCAATGTTGATGTACATGGTTGATGGTTGAGGCATATGGTGCAGGTTATGGTGCATGGTTGATGCACGGTTCAATATAGGTGTTGGTGCATGGTTGATGCACTTGTTGTGGTATAGGTTGCGGTACAAAATTGATGTTTGGTATGGTATTGGTTGATGGTTTGGTATATGCTTTGGTACATGGTTGAGACACATATATTATGATGGTATGTTGGTGATCTTGGTACATGCTTGGTAGAGGCATGTGTTTGTGATGTTGGACATCTATTTGAGAGGTTTCCTTGGCATATGATTCATGTGATAGGATATGGTTGAGTATCGGTGACAGTGACAGGTTGGACATGTTGGACACGGATAGGTTCATGTGATGGGTTGTATACATTGACAGTTTAACAGGTTACAAGTTGATGTGACAATGGAAATGGTAGTGTTAGTGACAATGATAGTGGTATTGGCATTGGAAGTGATCATGGTAGTGGTAGCTTGGTCTACACTTATATTTCAAGGTGATAAGATGAGGCAAGGAAAGAGGGTTGTATCCTCCTTCTGGTTGGTTTCGGAGAAATCAATGAGGTGGATCATCCTTCAAGTTAGAGCCTCAGAATCAGAGGGTTATATCCTCCTTCCTATTGGAGCTAGAGAATCAGGGAGTTGGAGCTTTCTTCATGTTGTAGCCTCAGAATCAGGGGGTTGTAGCCTCCTAGTTGGAACCAGATAATTTAGGGAGTTGTAGATTCCTTCAATTTGGAGCCTATAAATAAGGGGTCGTAGCCTCCTTCCAGTCACAATTGGAGAATTGGGAAGTTAGGGCTTCTAATGAATGTATTCTTTGATATATAATAAAGAATTATGTGGTTTTATCCCATTTCGGTTTGCATGTCAATTCTAGTGTATTGTATACTTCATGTGATGTTACTTATGTTTATATGCTCATGGCACTCGGTAGTGAGGGGTTCTCTAGATGAAATCATATCCCACTAATCCATCGGAGTTGACTTTTCTTCAATCCGAAAATCGGTTTTCATTTTATGCATAATTGCAAGTGGCATTCCAAACCATTTCGGGGACTCTTGGAAAATTCCTCCTCAGAGCATAAAAAGATAACAGAGAAGCATTTTTTACTTCTGTGAGATGCTGCAAGCTTGTTTAGGCATGGACTATGTGACCACATTTTCCATCTGCACCCAAGGCATGATTTCATATATTGAACCCCTAAATTCAAATGTTGCATTGCTTCAAACTAAGTAAAACCCTAGTTCTCAAAATCAATGAAAAAAACAACTTTCGAGGGATTGGACGCAGGAGTGAAGGGTGCTCTAGCTGAAATGCTATGCCAGGAATCCAACGAAGATGACGGTTCCTCACTTCGAGTCTCGATTTTTGTAATACGTCAAATTTCAAGTCGCATCCCAAACCATTTCAGGGACTCTTGGCCAATTCCTCCTCATGGCATAAAAACCTAACGAAAAAACATTTATGAGTTTTGTGAGATGTTGCAAGATTGTTTAGTCATCTAATAGGTGACCACATTATCTCTCTTCTCACGAGGGACGGTTTGATAAATTGGACCCCTTAATCCAAATGTTGCATTGCTTCAAACTAAGCCAAACACTAATTCGTGAAATCAATGAGTAAAGCAACTTATCATGCATGGCGCCAGAGAGTTAGCAGTGCTCTATCTAAAATCCTATGCCAGGAATCTAACGGAGATGATGGTTCCTCAATCCAAGTCTCGTTTTTTGTTATATATCGAGTTGCAATTCGCATCCCAAACCATTTCGGGGACTCTTGGCCAATTCCTCCTTAGGGCATAAAAACCTAACGAGCAACATTTTTGAGTTTCGTAAGATGTTGCAGGGTTGTTTAGGCATGGAATAGGTGACCAAATTATCGATCCACTCACAATGGATGGTTTCATAAATTGGATCTCTTAATCCAAATGCTGCATTGCCTCAAACTGAGCCAACCATTGGTTCTTGAAATCAATGAGTAAAGCAACTTATGAGGCATGGCACCTCGGAGTGAGGGGTGCTCTAATTGAAATCTTATGCTAGAAATCCAACGGAGACGATGGTTCCTCAATCTGAGTCTCAATTTTTCATTTTATGCACAATTGCAAGTGGCATCTCAAACCATTTCGGGGACTCTTGGCCAATTACTTATCAGGGCATGAAAGCTTAACAGAGAAACATTTTTTAGTTCCATGAGATGTTGCATTATTGTTTAGGCATGGACTAGGTGACCACATTGTCCATCCTCTCCTGAGGCATTCTTTCCTAAATTGGACCCCTAAATACAAATTTTGCATTGCTTCTTACTCAACAAAACACTAGTTCTCGAAATCCATAAAAAAACAACTTCTAAGGGATTGAAACTAGGAGTGAGGGGTGATCTAGCTAAATTCCTATGCCAAGAATACAATGGAGACGAAGGTTCCTCAATCTGAGTTTCATTTTTCGTGATATTCCCAGTTGCAATTCGCATCCCAAACCATTTCGATGACTCTTGGCCAATTCCTCCTCAAGGCATAAAAGACTAACAAAGAAACATTTTTTAGTTTTGTGAGATGCTGCAAGCATGTTTATACATGGACTAGGTGACCACATTATCCATCCTCTTCCGAGGGACGATTTCATAAATTGGACCCCTTAATCCAAATGTTGCATTGCTTCAAACTGAGCAAAACACTAGTTCTCGAAATCAATGAGTAAAGCAAGTTTCGAGGCTTGGAACTTGGGAGTGAGTGGTGGTCTAGATGAAATCCTATCTTAGGAATCCATCAGAGTCGACGGTTCCTCAATCCGAGTCTCGGTTTCCATTTTATGCCTAGTTGCAAGTCGCATCCCAAACAATTTCACGGACTTTTGGCCAATTCCTCCCCAGGGCATAAAAACCTAACGGAGAAACATTTTTGAGTTCTGTGAGATGTTGCAAGCTTGTTTAGGCATGGAATAGGTGACCACATTATCAATATTCTCACGAGGGATGGTTTCATAAATTGGACCCCTTAATCCAAATGTTGCATTGCTTCAAACTGAGCAAAACACTAATTCTCGAAATCAATGAGTAAAGCAACTTATGAAGCATGGCACCCAAGAGTGAGGGTTTCTCTAGCTGAAATATTATCCCAGTAATCCATCGAAGTAGACGGTTCCTAAATTCGAGTCTCGATTTTCGTTTTATGCCTAGTTGCAAGTGGCATCCCAAACCATTTCAGGGATTCTTGTCCAATTCCTCCTCAGGGCATAAAAACCTAACAGAGCAACATTTTTGAGTTCCGTGAGATGTTGCAAGATTTTTTAGGCATGGAATATGTGACCACATTGTCCATCCACTCCTGAGGCATGGTTTCATAAATTGGACCCATAAATCTAAATGGTGCATTGCTTCTTACTAAGCAAAACCCTAGTTCTCAAAATCAATGAAAAACAAAACTTACAAGGGATTGTACCTATGAGTGAGGGGTGCTCTAGATGAAATCCTATACCAAGAATCCAATCGAGATGATGGTTCCTCAATCCGAATCTCGATTTTCATTATATACCTATTTGCAAGTCGCATCCCAAACCATTTCGGGGACTTTTGTCCAATTCCTCCTCGGGCATAAAAACCTAACGAAGCAACATTTTTGAGTTCCGTGAGATGATGCAATTTTTTTTAGGCATGGACTAAGTGACCACATTATCGATCTACTCACAAGGGACAGTTTCATAAATTGGACCCCTTAATCCAAATGTTTCATTGCTTCAAACTGAATCAAACACTAATTCAAAATCAATGAGTAAAGAAACTTCTGAGGAATGGAACCTAAGAGTGAGGAGTCATCTAGTTGAAATCATATCCCAGTAATCCATCAAATTCGACGGTTCCTCAATCTGAGTCTCGACTTTTTTTTTATCCACAGTTGCAAGTGACATCCCAAACTATTTTGGGGACTCTTGGCCAATTCCTCCTTAAGGCATAAAAACCTAACGCAGGAGCATTTTTGAGTTACGTGAGATGTTGCAAGACTGTTTAGGCATGGACTATGTGACCAAATTATCCATCCGCTCATGAGGCATGGTTTCATAAATTGGTCCCCTAAATCCAAATGTTACATTGCTTCTTACTAAGCAAAACCCTAGTTCTCAAAATCAATGAAAAACAAAACGTACGAGGGATTGGACCAAGGAGTGAGGGGTGTTCTAGCTGAAATCCTATGCCAGGAATCCAACGAAGATGACAGTTCCTCAATCCGAGTCTCAAATTTCATTATATATCGAGTTTCAAGTCGCATTCCAAACTATTTCAGGGACTCTTGGCCAATTCCTCCTCAGGGCATAAAAACCTAACGAGGTAGCATTTTTGAGTTCTGTGAGATGTTGCAAGTTTGTTTAGGCATGGACTATGTGACCACATTGTTCATCCGCTTTTGATTCATAGTTTCATAAATTGGACCCCTAAATCCAATTGTTGCATTGCTTCTTAATGAGCAAAACCCTAATTCTCGAAATCAATGAGTAAAGCAACTTCTGAGGCATGACACCTGAGAGTGAGGGGTGCTCTAGCCAAAATCCTATCCCAGTAATCCATCGAAGTCAACAGTTCCTCCATCCGAATCTCAGTTTCATTTTTATGCCTAGCTGCAAGGGGCATCCCAAACCATTTCAGGGACTCTTGGTCAATTCCTCCTCATGGCATAAAAACCTAACAGAGCAACATTTTTTAGTTCTGTGAGATGCTGCAAGATTTTTTAGGAATGGACTATGCAACCACATTATCCATCCACTCCCAAGGTATGGTTTTATGAATTTTACCCCTAAATCCAAATGTTGCAATCCTTCTTATTGAGCAAAACCCTAGTTCTCAAAATCGATGGAAAAAACAACTTACGAGAGATTGGACCTCGGAGTGAGGGGTGCTCTAGCTGAAATCCTATGCCAGGAATCCAACAAAGATGACGGTTCCTCAATCTGAGTCTCATGTTTTTTTATATCGAGTTGCAAGTCACATCCCAAACCATTTCGGGGACCCTTGGCCAATTCCTCCTCAGGGCATAAAAACCTAATGGAGTAACATTTTTGAGTTATGTGAGATGTTGCAAGCCTTTTTTGGCATGGACTAAGTGACTACATTATCGATATGCTCACGAGGGACAGTTTCATAAATTAGACCCCTTAATCCAGATGTTGAATTGCTTCAAACTGAGCAAAATAGTCATTCTAAAAATCAATGAGTAAAGCAACTTCTAAAGCATGGAACCTGAGAGTGAGGGGTTCTCTAGCTAAAATATTATCCCAGTAATCCATCGAAGTCGATGATTCCTCAATCTGAGTCTCAGTTTTCTTTTTATGCCTAGTTGCAAGTGGCATCCCAAACCATTTCGGGGACTCTTTTCCAATTCCTCCTCAGGGAATATAAACCTTAAGGCACGACATAACATAGCATGGCAAGGCAAGGCATGATATGGAAAGGCATGATATGGAAATAGAAGGCATGGAAAGTGAATGCAAGGCATGGTATGGAGGGGTATGGCATGGAAATGCATACCATACGATAGCAAGGCATGGCATGACATGGCATGGAAAGGCAAGGAATGGCATGGCATGGCAACACATGGCAAGAAAAGGCATGTAAAGGCAAGCCATGGCATGGCATAGAAAAGTATGGCATGGTATGGAATGGCATGGGAAGGTAAGGCAAGGCAATACACCTTGACACCTTTTATTACATTTTTTTCATAAGTTTCAACCCTTTAGGGCTTGATGTATTGAATTATTTCTTTGCAAGGATTGACATTTGGATGTGGTCTAGTTGAATGAGTATCGAGAGCATCTTCAAAATTACCTATAAACTAGTTAATTCTCAAAGAACCTTTGAAGAATATTACAATGGGCCAAAATGCCCTAGAAAAATATTCATTTGTGAAATACAAGAGAAGAATATATATAAACCAATTAACTCTTAAAGGATTTTCATAAGCAAACATAATCATATATATCACACAATGGAGAGGGTTGGCACTTACGGTTATGTAATAGAATTTACAATTGATAGTTAAAATGTATAATACATTTTTTTATGATCTTTACTAACATTTATTGGAATTGTTGCATGTTTTACAACATTGGAATGACTTCTTATTTGTAACTTATTTGAAATTTTATTATGGTATGTGCACTTTGATATGATGTAATATGATTATGATTTCATTTCATATGTTGTAATATTAGAAATATAACATAAAAATTACATAATTCATAAAATAAATAATAACTCTTCATTTTGAATGTTCTTTTTTGTAGAACATAGGTCTTCCAAAAGATCCAGTTGATCCTCATGAGATAGATCCAGATTATAATGGGTCTGATACAGACATAGGAGATGATGATGATGAGTCAGATGAAGAAGACACTGTGAGTGACGACGATGATAACCACAATGATGATGATCAAGATAATGATGATGACCTAGTTGTTGGTAACATTGATCATATAAACTCCATCATTGATCATTGTTTTATATCGTTATGATGCCTATTTTCATGTTTATTATCATATGTATCATTTTCTCCTGCAATACCATATTATTGAGTTTTATCATTTTGACATTTATCATTTTAACTTATACCATTTGGACATATATCATCTTAACTTATGTCGATTGTTGGCCATGTGTCATTCTGATATGTTATTGATCTATTGTCATATTTGACTTTCACTCATTGTAGTTATATATGATGATGATCTTATCAGTATTAAAGAATAAGTTGTTTGATGATACTTATCTAATATTGATATAGTTGAGTAGTTTTAATTATAGATGATGATCATGTTATAATCATTATCTTGTTATTTTATATATATTGTATGATGTAGATTTTATTTAGATGGAGATTTAATAAGTATAATGATGTTGTTAGTTTTCATGGATGTCCAGATCCCTAAAAATTCTTTACAAAAACTATCATATAAAATACTTCAAATGCAATATGACTTACTCTAATGAGGGATCAAGGATCAAAAGGGTTACAAAGAAGACACAGTTGTTTGATCCAAGGAAGGAAAAGCATACGTTCGAAGAGGCAAGAAGAGAATTTGGAATGTGGAATGTCTCTTCATCAAAGACACAACCAGAAGTGAGAGAATGTGGAATGCCTCTGGCATTCGATCATTCTGCCTCACTGGGAAAAGGAAAAAAGGTAAGCAAACATATGAATTTCTTATATACTTGCATTAATTTGATTAAGGATGAAAGAGTTGTGCAAGAACTACAACACTTGATCAGACAGTATGAGATAGGAAGGGTAGATCCTCTATTGAATAAAGAAGTACATCAAGTATCTAGAAAGAGAAGGACAAACAAGGAACTACACTTTAATGCTCAGATTGGAGACTATGACATAGATTATGTGGTCCTCAACTTGGGATCAGAAGTCAATGTTATGACGAAGTAGACCTGGGCACTGATGGGAAAACCTAAGTTTATTTACTCTCCTATCAGGCTCAGGATGGCTAATCAGCAGGAAGTAAGCCCCTTTGGAAGACTGGAGCATGTCCCTATGGACATCGACGGGGTAAGGACATTTGCAGAATTTGAAATGATTGAGAGAGTTGATGATAGTTGTCTTTATCCTGCATTGTTAGGAATTGATTGGGCTTTCAACAACTCGATTGTTGTTGACCTAAATAAAAGAAGAATGACATTTGAAGGTGATGGTCTTAGGGTCATTGCACCTCTTGATCCTAATGAAGGTCGCAGATACACAGAACCTATTAGAGAAGAAGACTGTGATTATGAACTAGAGAATATATATAAATTGGCAACAAGACAACTTGATTACATTAATCCTATGGCAGATGGAAATTTAAGCTGGCGAAGTGAAAGTGCATGCTCATCAGATTAAGAAGAAGCATTGGAGAACTAACAGAATAGAATGTATGAAGTTTATGCGCGAAGATGTGCGAGAATGACTAGGGAGGTTCATTGGATTGGCACAGAAGTAAGTAATCTACCCACGTTTGATGGGTTAAATCACTTAGAAACATTCTTATTGGAATTTGAAGAAATTGTACCAGTACAACAGAGGTTGTTGGCACTGGATGAAGCTTTGAAAGCAACGCCAGCAAGATGGTGTGGAACACACAAGAAGAATATCGCGGAGTGGGTACAATGTCGCACTTTAATGATAGTGTGTTTTTCAGACCAAGTCGAAGGGTGCAAAGTTCGATACACAGGTCAGAGTTGTCCGAAGGACCACGTGCGAAGTTGTGAGGAGGCTTGGAGCAACATTCCTAAAGAACGGTGGGTGCATAAGTTCATTAACACTTTGGATACTACGCCCATTAACTGGTATCTTCAAGCAGAATTGCGCCTAACCACTTCAGATTGGTACAATATGACTCAGAACTTTATAGCTACAATTTTATTTGAAAGTCAATACCCAACCTAGAACTAAACTAGGAGCTACACTAGGAGCAACGTTATTTATGGAGCTATATCAATCACTATGTAAATGAATTTGTATTGTTTAGATCTAATTACTTATTGGAAAACTTAGCAATAAAAAATTATAATTAATATGAACTTGGTAACATATAAAAAGAAATTGGGAGAACTTGAAATAAAATGTAAATGTATTTATAAGTAGAGCCTAAACAAATGTTCCAAAACTCCAACAAGCACAGCTCAACATACTTGATTGGAATCCATTATTTCTAACACGCCAACACAATACGTATGCCAACGATACCATATGGTAAGAAGGGAAACCTACATGCCAATGTAAATGGGAAGCGCAGCAAACACGCACATTCCAAGAGCTCGGACCAATTCTTTCAGGAGTCACCTGTATTAGATTGGGCCGCTGCTTTCCTAATCATGTCTTCAACGAACGTGTTTAGGTTGAGAAAAGAAGAGCCTCCCGGGAGGACTGCCCTCGCTGCACATTCCTTGAGCTTCAGAGCCTTTTCTCTCAACTGCTCTCCTATGCGAGTTGTCATCATCCTCTTCACAACATCCTCCACCTCTTGCTTTGTGACCAACTTGTGGTCATTCACGTCCACCCCTTCAAAATCCAGGCCCATCTTCCACACATCYTTGGCGAATCTGCAATTGAGAAACTGATCGCCATAATAAGGCAATCCCACCACGGGAACTCCCATGCTAATGCTCTCCAAGGTAGAGTTCCATCCGCAGTGRBTGAGGAATAAACCCACCGATCTGTGGGCAAGAACTTTCAACTGGGGCGCCCATCTCACTAACAGTGCCCGATCCTTGGTTCGTTCTTCAAAGCCCTCCGGTAAAACCGCAGGCTTGCCATCTGCAATATCCGAGCGAAGAACCCACAAGAAAGGCTGCGCGGTACCCTCTAGCCCTAGCGCCAGCTGCTTCAGTTGTTCATGAGATTTGACAGCCAGGCTGCCGAAGGAAACATATATAACAGATGCTGGTTGTTGCAAATCCAGCCATGTCAGGCAGCTCTCGTCCTCCTCCCAAAGACTGCTGGAGGAATCCCTTCCTTGTAAGAAATTAGGAAGGATTAGAGGTCCTATCGCCAGGGCAGGACATCCATTCAAAGATAGGGCCGTTACAGCGTCCCGCCCTTCCAGCTCCTCAAACGTGTTCACTAGTATGTACTCCCCTTTACTCGACATCTTTGATTCATGGAGAATGACACGGAACATAATGTCCGACGGATCGCGATAGCTGGAAATCAGATCGCTTGGCCTCAAAGTTGGGATGTTTCCCGGGAGACAACTTATCAGTTTCTCCTGATTGTTCGCTTCGCTTACTGCACTTACACAGACCACGACCAAGAATATTAGTTTTTAATGATCTGTAATTGTGATAGGATATCAAAACTCAAAACTGTAATTTCTTTTTTCTTCCAACAAAAATTTAATCATTTTTTCTAAAAAGCAAAACTTAAATAGAGATGGACTTACCTTTAACAGGAATATGTCCCTGAGATATGAGTAAGTTAGCGTAGCACTGGCAAATGGACGCGGCAGCACATAGTGGCCAGAAGACAACCCTCGGAACTTTCATATTCCTCGCAACTTGCTCCGTGCAAGACATGAAGGAATCTGCCACAATACATGTGATGGGTGGAAACGGATATTTGCCATCATCATCGGCAGTAGCGCAGCCGCTGCTGCGAAGGAGGCGCTCTAATGCGGGGTTCAATTTTTGCAATGCAAGGAAATACTCGCCCATGCTGGAGGTGCGGTCGTGCTCAGGCGGTAAGCCATCGGAAATAGACAGAAATCGAATTTTCCAGCTTTGTTGCTTCAACTCATGATCCGTATCGCCTCTGGAAACCAGAGAACTGGTGTTTCTTGCAGAAACTATGCGTTTATGAATCCATTGAGTATTGATGAAAGTGATGAAAAATCCTCGCATAGCCAGCAGCTGCGCCAAATTCATGAGAGCGTTAACATGACTTTGCGCAGGGAAAGGCACAATCACTGCGTGCAAAGCACATTGCAGCTTCTCTTTTTCAACATTCATCGTATTCCTATCTATATCTTCCTCTACTCAACTGAAAACCATGCTCTTCCGATCACTACGAAGCCATATTTATGGGGTTTATGTGATTATGTTACTTAAGTTCATTTATATCAGTGCAGAGCAGAAATAGTATATAATTATTTTAATTTTCATGAGCATTTTCTTACTGCATTTCTACCATAAATGCTATAATAGACAAGAAAGTAGAATTTTTCATACATTTCATTAGATCGGGCAAGAAAGTGGTATCCTTTCAAGTAGTTTTTTAACCGAGCCTGAAAGTCCAAATTACTTGGTCTGTGTGTCATCCAATAATTTTTATGACAGAATGCCACATTATTCATCATATTAATAAATGTTATCACAGAATTGGGCACACTATTCATCATACATCAATTTTAATAGATGTCTTTGCATTGATATTTCTTTAGGCTTATGTTGTTATATATTTTCACACTGGTACTATTTATTTTATTTGAAGGATGGGTTATGTTGTTATATTTTTTCACATTGGTATCATTTATTTTTTAAAGTTGATAACTTACTTTCTCTTAAATATGTTTATTTTAATATTTTAATTTATTCATATTTATAGTATTTTGAAATTTAAAATTGTTAATCTAATTTTTTTTTTTAAATGATTGAGAAATTGTTAGATCTCTAGATTTGAGTGATTATTTCTGTATAATTAAAGTGTTCTAGGAAATTTTTAGTGTATTGAATTTATTTTTGCATTCAAAAATAAATTTTAAACAAAAAAAATAATAATTTCTTACAAATTTATGTTGCAGCCAAAAAAACAATTTAGTAGAACAAATACAAGTCACAAATCTTTATTTTTAAATTTAATAAAAGCTATATAAAAATATTAATATTCATATCTATGTTTTTAGCTAATAAAACAATATTATAATAGATATATAATTTTAAATTGTAATTACAAATTATTATTTTTAAATTTATAAAGTTGAACTTATTAAATTAAATCAATCTATAATTTGATAATTAATACAAAATTAAATGAATTTGACTTTTAATCCATTACATATTATAATTTTTAATTTTAAAGGTGGTGTCTAAATGTTCTAAGCCACATAAATCTGTATGAATGGTGTCTAATTGTTCTAAGAACTAGTTAAGAAATTAATATTTTTTGTTGTTTAAAATCCATTTCTGAATGCTAAATGAATTCAATATATTGAAAAATTTTAAATCTATTTCTAAATGCTAACTTATAAATGACAATTTTACAATCCTTAAAAAAAAGAAAAAATTGATTAAAATTGTTTTATCTAGAAAAATTTCTTCTAATGTGAACAACTCCAAAACCTATACACTCAAATTTTACAACCATTGATTTGAAAACATTACTACTTTTAACTGGAAATTTTACAGCCCTTTTTTGGAAAATATTGCTACTTTTATATTTAAGTTTATGATGAATTTAATTTCTACCAACACATTACCATTTAGATTTAAATTTGCATTGAATTTTGAGCAAGGGAATAGTGACCAATACCTACCTTACTAATGAGAAGTATTAAATGCTACATAAAAGTGGAAAGTGGATATACACCTTGTCTAATTTGAAGCCATTCAAATTTAAAGGCGTATACCAACCATGGCTCGCAGGATGTTTAATATTAGTATGTACTATACAAGGATAGTGACCAATATTCACTTTACTAAGCAGTATTAAATGCTCCATAAAAGTGGATATGCATCGTGTTTGATTTGAAGTCATTCAATTTAAATATGTATATCAACCATAGCTCGCGGGATGTTTAATATTGGTAGGTATTATATATTTTTCAATGGTATTATTTAGTTATTCTATGAAATGGTTTTTTCATCAAAATTTAACAATTTTACGTTTAATTTTGAGTAAATGTCTGGAAAGTGGATATGCAATGTGTCTCATTTATCTTAATGCAATCTTTGTGCTCCACGTTTGTGACTTGAGAAGATGTCTCATTGAAGAGACATATGTCCCAATAAGATGTTTTTCCATATTTGTAGAACTTAAAGATTGAGGCTTGGCTTGATGTATAGTTGAGTGGAGATAAATATTGAAACCTTATCATCTTTACATCTTTGTTAACTAGTTCCATGAGAGAATACATGCTTTGTTAGTTAATCCCACGGAGGAAGTGAGCTCTTTACTACTCCTATATGACTAGGTTCCACTTTCACCTCTGTTATTTAGTTTTTTTAGAGTGTTCAAACATTCACATTTACATAGATCCTTTTACATTTGTCAAAGGCATAATTGATTAGGCCTAACAACATTATAGAAATGAGATGTATCTATAATTTGCATAGATCCCAAAACATTTCACACCTCCTTATTTGTCATTTTTAACTAGTTGAGTTGTTAGAAATTGAATCTCTCAACCTTACTTCTACTAATGCTATAAGAATCACATAACAATTTGGTTATGGTAGCAACACCTTATCCATGTTGAATACATGTTCAAGTGAGGTTTGATTATTACAAAGTGGAGGTTCCACTTTCAACTCCGTTATTTGGTACTTTAAAATGTTTAATACTAGCACTCACATTTGTTGATATTATGGTAGTTGTGGGAGGTATTAACTTCCATGTGTAACCTTTGGCTAGAATAGAATATTTCAGAAGCAATAGAAACCCTAAACAGATCTGTAAAAACCCTAGAAGACAAGTTGGCTTAGTAAAAAAATTAATATTAAAGTATTATCCTCTAAAAGGATAAGTCGACCCAAGACAAGTGACAAGAACCACTATAAATAAGAGATGATCTAGCTCATTTGTACACTCACTCTCTCAGTCAAGGATAGTGCAAGTTTGGAGCTGCAGCTGCAAGATAGGAAGGTGGATACTCTATAGTGTTTCTTGGTCTCTCTCTCTAGCGCCATATAGCCTAAGATGTGTTCCCTTCCTTCTAGTATCTCTTGGTGGTATTCTAATATTCTTGGTGGTACTCTTGGTAACTACAACTACAATTGTTGGAGTTGAGTATTATTCATGTTATGTGGCTTTGGGACTTTCTATTTGGTTAGATATCTTTGGATAAAGATGCTCTCTCTTGGTTATATGTTGGTTCTAGTGTTTCTTATGGAATCATTCTATCTAGCAAAGGTTATGGTGCTTGGGGGTGGTTGTGTTCCTATGGTTGGGCGACAATAGTGATAATGTCTATGTTAAAATAAGCACATCGAATATTTTAATAGGTTATGGGCCCACACCACCTTCAGGATAGTCTAAGCGATGGAAGGTAAAGTGACATTTCCTTTTTAAGCTCGGTGTGGCACCAATTGCAACTGCAACTACGGTTTTTGATCTTACACCTGCAGCAAACCCTAATCCAACTCTTTGGGGACCTTAAGTGGAGCATTGGACCTAAGCTCTGGATATTATAGTGTGCCTTAACCTAGTGCACCTCTTGGTACTCTCATCCAACAAAAACATCAATTTTGAGTTTTTGGGTCAAAGTGAAAGTCAAAGGTTGACTTTTGGTCAAAGTTGATTTTGTGTTCAAAGTTGAAATTTCATAGTTTCTAACTTGTTCTAATCATTGAACCTTTGTTATTCAGTTTATAACCTCTTCTTTTTAATATGGTGGCTAGTTTCATATCAGAAGACAAGTTGAACGATGCCGCAAATTTCAAAGGTATGCACTTGTATGTGTTTTTCAAGTTATATCATCTAGAAAAGCATGAGTGTGTTTTCAAGGAATGTACAAAGAGAAATTTTCCAAGCAATGATCTTGGATTCATTACATTCAGAGGAACAAGCAGTTAAGGCTCCAAGTTCCAGGTTTGATTGATCAAATTGTTAAGTTTCAATTTGCACATATCAAGGTTGATAGTTGCTATAGTACAAGTAAACACTATAGTTGTGACAACAATATTTGAAAGGTTATATTATTGTTAGGTATACTTGGTTGCATGTGAGTACTATTGATATATTTTCTTATTGCACTTGTTTTCAAAATGAACTAACATATCCTCTAGGAGATATTTATTATTCTCGGGCAGGTCACCTTGGTAATTCCATGATCCTTGTTACCATATATATGTTTCTATGAAAATACTATTGGAAATAATTTTTCTCTTGTTGTTCTTGTTCCGAGAAGGTCATAGGAGATAGCTCTGAGAAGGAGATACAATGATAGTTGCAAAAATGGAGCAGATGACTCTAGCAAGTGGTGAGGCAGGTGATCTCACCAACTACCAATTCTAAAGGAAGTGTGGAAAGAAAAAGAAGTTTTGTACATCATTCACTCAGATGTGTGTGGACCAATGTCAACCTCCTCACTAAGTGGGATAGTACACCTCTTATGATTCAAGACATTCTACAGAGAGGTTAGGATTAGGAGGGAGCTCACTACTCCTTACAATCCTCAACAGAATGGTGTAGCAGAAAGAAAGACATGATCCATTCAAGAATCTATCAAGACAGTGATGAATGACCATAATCTATCCATATTTCTATGGGGAGAAGCATATATGAAAATCGTATATGTTCATAATAGAAGTCATCATCATATATTGAAGAACATGACTCCAGAAAAAGAACCAAAGTGTGCTTGAGGATATTTGGTTGCCAGTCAAGAAGAAAGAATATAAGGAAGTTGTGATTGAAGAATATCAATCCATAGGAAATTGTGCTTAGACCTGAAGGAAAGTTTGTAAATGGGTTTACAAGATAAAGCATGCAACAGATGGGAGTATCGATAAATACAAGGCAAGATTCGTGGCTAGAGGGTTCTCCTAGACAGAGGGAGAATAGTATGATGAGACGTTTTCTCTAGTTCCCAGATATACCTCTATTAGAGCCATCATATATCTTACAACATCCATGGGTTGGAGTTTGCATCAGATAGATGTAAAGACCATTTTTCTCAATGGATTAATTGAGGAAGAAGTATGCATAGAGAAACCTCAAGGTTTTTAGGTACACCCAAGAGAAAACCATGTATACATATTAAATAAGGCCTTTTATGCTCAAGCAAGCTCCAAGATCTTGGTATGAATCAATTGATAGTTACTTGAAGAGACTTGGATTTTCCAAGAGCTATGTTGATCCATATCCTTATTACAAGGTTGTGAATGATGCACCTATGATATGGATACTATATGGTGATTTGTTTTCGACAAGTGCAGAGCCTCTCATTATTCAGTGTAAGAGGGATTTAGCCTCTAAATTCAATATGAAGGATCTTTGCCTCATGCATTACTATTTGGGACTAGAAGTATAGAAGAAGCGTGGTGAAATCTTCTTAAGGAAATGGAAGTATGTTGTAAATATTCTTCAGAAGTTTGGGATGATGGATTGAAAATGCATGGAAACTCCCATGGTAATACTTGAGACACTCTAGTTCTGATCTAGTAGACTCGTCCTTGTAACGGTAGTTTATTGGCTCATTGATGTATTTGGTGAATACATGGTCAGACATTTTCTTTTTTGTGAACACATTAAGCCATTTCCAGGTGGAACCTAGACATGAGCATTGGATAGATGCAAAGCACATTTTGAGATATCTTTGTGGGACACTAAAATATGGTTTGAGATATGCCTCAAACAGTGATTGTTGGCCCTCGACCAAGTTTTGAGGAAACATTGATCAGGGTTGACCACTTTTTGGACTTTGACACAGTGATCGAGGAAGGAGCGCCTAGGCGAAGCTAAGATCCTGGATCTCACTTGCTTTATGGGCTTTGTGGACCCATCATGGGGTTCTTAGGGTTTTGTAATGGGTAATGGGATGTGGCCCATGGGTTTAACCATGATTAGGAATTTTTGTAAGGAAGTGTAAAAGTATAAATAAGTGTAAGATTGTAAGGTAGAGAGAGCTAGGTGATGTAAGAGTCGATAGCTTGCAAGGCTAAGTGTAAGTAGTTTTGGGTTTCTTAGTGCAACAGACTATGCATGTAATTATATGTGCTTGATAGAGGAGTGGGCTCTGTGCCTTGACCTGATTTTGGGAAGGTGAATCTGGTGCTTAGTGTGCAGATCACATGTCTGGTGCGAAGCTTAGCTTCGTGGCTTAGTGCACAGGAGCAGAAGAATGTAAGAGATTGAATCCTAATAAGGAAGAAGAAGCAGTTGATGGACGTAGCCCCACACTGGGGTGAACCATGTATATCATGTGTTGATGGTTTGTTTTGTGTTATTATGTTTATGTTGTGAATCTTCTTAGTGCATTGATTGTTATATATCATAGATAGATCCATGAATGCTTAGTGCTTTATTTATGTTGAAGGTGTTATATCTAACTTATGATGCTAAGTGTGATGTGTATTATGTCATTATTATTGCACCGATCTATTCTTAGGGTTTGTTCTGTGATGTGAATGAAGTGGATAAGCTAATGCATGTTATATTCTAAGTACTTTGTGAAGTGTTATAATCACAAATCTATGTCCCAGCTTGGTTACAAACACCTGAGTCCTGTAACCCCCCCTGCCTCTATCTCAGGTGAGACTTTTCCTGCTTCGCAGGTGTTGTTGAAAGGGTCGGTAGTTAGGGTTTTGTTGGTGCAATGTTGAAGCATTGAACCCTAGGTCTACCCCTGTGCCAACAAATGGTTATGTTGTCGGGACCTGAAACTGTGATTGCTTGGAAATGAAGTAAAGAAAATAGAAGCTTTGTGTGTAGATCCATTGTTGTAGTGCGCAATACTCTACTTGACTTGTGAATCTCTGTACTAAGAAAGAAACTCGATCTGAAGAAAAGAGGTAAGATCTCGAAAGAGGTAAAGATTTTTACTTTGATAAGAGTAAGATAAGCGAAATTTTTTGTTTTGAAAGCATGAATTTAAGTATGTTTAATAGATTTTGTCCTAGTCTGAAAGATAGGGCACAATTGGAAGAAAGAGTTGATCTGAATAAATTTGATAGAAATAAAGAAAGATACATTATTCCTATGCATAGAAAGAATTTTTGGACTAATAAGTAGATGCAGGAACCTAGAAAGAATTTTTGCAGATTGCAGATCCAGCATTGTGATCCTAGTGTGCAGTACAGAAGAAGGTGGGGAACATACAATAGGAAGAGAGTATTGACACTAGAATAGGAATGCCCTGGTATCGGTCTTATTTGCCTTTGTTGTAAAATTGTTGGTCATAAAGTTGAGGATTGTACAAGGATGATTGCTAAAGTAGAACAAATGAACATGAGACAAGAGAACTACGAAGGAAGTTAAGAGAATAAGAACATGTTAGAGAATCATCAAGAAAATGAGTCAGAGAAAGTTCAGACTACATTAGAATAGTTGAAATAAATGATGGATGATCACAAAGATGTCAGTTTACTAGAGATCTTGAAATTAAAAAAAAGCATAAGTGCACGAATAGGAGACTTCGACATAGACTGTGTCTTGGATGAGGAAACACCAATGACTATTATGACAGAAGGTACTTGGGAAATTTTGGGAAAGCCTAATGTGGTACCTTCACTAGGAAGGATAGGCTTGTTTAAAGGAAAGATGATAACCCTATGTGGAAGAGTTACTAATGTACCTGTTATCATCCACGGAACATCAACTAAAGAGGAATTTGAATTCATTGAGTTTGTTGAGAACAACGCCCCGTTCCCACTTTTGTTAGGAAAAACTTGGATTTAGAGAGATCAGATCAGAAGGAAAGAAAAGGAAGAAGCTAAAGCAAAGAAAAAGAAAGAACCAAGGGATTTCATAGCTAGAAAAATAGATCGACTGATAGAAGAATGAGAAGTTGAGTCGAAGCAATAGAAGGCAAGAGAATTAGTTGTCGAGGTTGAAAGAACGCAAGAAGATTTGAGGGACCTATCCATGCAAGAGAGAAGAATACCCACCATGGAGTTAATAACAAAAGAGGTATTACCTTTGAACCCTTTGAGAGCACATCAGCAATGCCAAGTTACTATGCTAGGAGAAGATAGGAATAAGAATGGAAAGAGGAATCTAGAAATAGTTAGAGAGACTCAGATCACAGGAAAGAAGGCAAGGAAGCTCAGTAAGAAGAAAGCTAAGTTGGAAAAGCTACAGGAAGTTACAAAGAACAGATGGAAGACTTTGTAGGAGGTAGGCTTGCAGAATTTGAACCTCGTTGGAACAACAGAACCGCGTAGAATGGGACTTCGCCCTGGCGAAGCTATAAGACCGTTAGAGGCTCCTCGATCATTAGAACAACGCTCTAGAAAGGATAGGAAACACATTTATGGGTGAATAGACCGCATTTGGGACGTTGATATCGTGCCATAACGAACAGATTTGCATAGATGGAAGCAATCCTTCCCATTGGAAGAATCTGTTACGATGTTCTCTTATTTAACTTGTCTGACGCTGTGTCTGGACCACTTTTTCCCCCCCATGATTATCTGAGAACTTATTGTTTTTCAAACTATGATTTTAGAACCTAGACCTCGCCATCCGTTGTTTACTCCATATTTTTGTTTTCCTACCCTGACCTGTCCGTTTAAAAGAGAGAATGTTGGACGAACAGACTGAATTAGAGAAGTTTGTCGAAGAGGTTCTTAAGAAGTTTATGTCTAACAAATCTATGTCTGAAGGTGTTCAGGCATCGTCGACTAGGGGACTCTAGGCTTCCCCTTCGACTGGACGATGTTCGAGACGTACTAACCCCGCGACTGAGAAGCGAAGTAAGCATCGTGACAATCTAGCTAACGCGAAGCAGATCCCGTCGATCTTACCTGATTATATCCCGCCTTTGGCTGGCATGGTCAACCGCGATAACATCCATGGGACTTTGAGTACACTTTGATCACCACATACATCTCGAAAGGAATACACATAATTGGAAGCCAGTTGGGACTGATCCCATCCCTGAAGAACAATGATTTCAATCTCGGCGACAGAAATAACTATGCCATGCTCGCACCTCATAGATACCTGATGAAGACAACTAGGAAGAAGCCTCGCATAGTCTCTCAATCTTGGATTAAGGAGTTGGCGCAGTCCACAATACTAAATTTTATGAAGATTCCTCACTTTGGACGACATCGAGAGGTTAACACTTGCGTTAAACTCCTCTTGTCGTGCTATCATGGTGGATATCTGTGGATCGGAGGGTGTATTACTGTGGATCTGATGTTGATCCACTTAATTACAGGATTGAGCATGCAACTACTGGACCCTCAGCAGTTCTACCCAGGGAAGGCCTCGGATCACTCCCTGGAACAGTGCATCAAGGAGGCATACAGAGAAGTAGAAAAGGGAAAGTGAGGCTACATGGTAGCCTCTATCTAGGATGGCGTAGTGCGCCTCACTTGCCAACTCATAGTTGGCAAGCTTGTCAGAAATAATCACCCCACGCAAGTCACCGGGTTCGTGGTGGACCTCACAGGAAAATGCGTGGAGGGAATGCAAACGAATTGGGCGAGTTACCTCGTCAATGAGCTTGAGAAACACTGCCTCGAAGTGCAGGATCAGGGATACGAGTTCCACTTCAGTTGGCTACTTGTGTTAATTGCATTTTTCACTTGGCAAATGCCCGAGGGAGCATCTTTTCCATAAATTGAACCATCAGAGCCATTGGCAACTAGATTTTCTACATTATGGTATACAAATGACATGTTGAAGCAGTGGCAGTCGAACACAATGTTCCATGCCTACTATCAACAACTAAAAGTTTCCATCAAGTCGTTCCCATGCATGACCCTGCGCACCTTGCACCAGTACAGACCGATAGAAAATTTTCGCACAGATCTGCATTTTATATATATAATTGTGCGCAGAGATGAGAGAAAGGAGGAGCTACAATCTTATTATAAGCTGACCGATGAAGACATGGAGAAGATCATGAAGGAATGGTTGGAGGAATTTTAGGCACCTGTCACTGATGTCGAACTCTCCGACGTTGATATCATAGGAAGCCCCTTGGCCACCCGGTTCGAGCATGCAAGATAGACCAGTGTGAAGAAGAAAAATAAAAAGGAGGAAGTCCAGGAAATACAGACTGATGAGGAGGAAAGCACCTTGGAAGAAAATGGATCAGGCACGCCGCGGGAGGAGGAGATGAAGTAAATAAAGAAAGAGGAGGGGATGAAGGAGAAAAACAAGGAGAAGGTGAAGCTACACCACTGAAGGATCCCCCTACCGAGACAGAAACAATGAAGAAGAGGAAGATTTCTCCATAGAAACCCTCGGCAAGAAAGAATACCCACGCCAGTAATCCCCAGATGGATACCACACTCACGAATAATGACATTAGTCTAGTATGTGGAGCGATGGAGGATGCTTCTGAGGACATCCTGCAGATATATGGAGTGAAGAAGGACGAACTATATGATAGGATAGAAAATGAATTGAGTGAAGTACAGGAAGCTATTCGCTTAGTTCATGCAATCCCTACTGCTCCTTCCTCGTCAGAGACTGCAGAGTTGGGGGATGAGCCAGACCAACTTCGAAGACTTGTAGATGCAACAGAGGCTTGACTTCAACAAGACCAAGAGGAGAAGGAGAAGACTACAGAAGCCTTGAAACAAGAAAAAGAAGAGATCTTGGAGCAATTACGAGTTGCGCGATACTGTGTAACCGCTTATGAAAATGAGAAAGATGAGTTTTGGGCAATGCTCGAGGAAGACAAAGCGAAGATATAGAGGGAAAAGGACCAGCTGCTCGTAGAGAAGAATGTAGTGAAAGAAGTGGTGAGAAGAGCACTTCGCTATGTGCCAGCCTTGGCACAGGAGGAACATGAGGCAGTCGAGGTTCAAGTGATGAAGCTCGTTGAGGCCATCCAACAACTTCAAGCAAGGGTAACAGAGTTGGAGATCCAAGCAGTACCAAGCACTCCATAGGAAGTGCACGACCAGAGGGAGGAATCCGCTAAGAGCATAGTCGAAAGGATCAAATCCCTCGCCTAAGAATGAAAACAGTTGAGCAACATAAGCGTGCAGACCTACGAACGCCTCACAAAAGATCTAGATCTTAGGAAGTTGGAAGCGCAGCTACAGGAGGCACAACAACAGACACTGACAGTTCAAGCGTAGATGAAGTCACTCACTGTAGTTAAGAGAATGAAGATATCTCAAGAACAACACATGGTCCAGCAACAGATTACTGCCATCCAGGGCAGAGTAATGGAAGTCACATAGAGGCTACAAATGGTGCAGGACGAAGCCTGCATGGTGTTTGAAGAAATCAAAGGACAAGGTTCGCAACTGGACCAAGTGGTTGCGAAAGTGGAACAGCGCCTGAAAGGGCCTGTTACAGAACAAATTATCTAGGAGTTTGTTGAGTAGGAAGCTCAGGCGAAGCAACAAGTAGAGGCATCTTGAGCTAAGCTTGAGGCCTTCGAAGTAGCATTTCCTAGACCTGAGTGACTCGGGATGATTCATAGGTGAGTGTTGGGGGCATGTTGGCCCTCGACCAAGTTTTGAGGAAACATTGGTCAGGGTTGACCACTTTTTGGACTTCGACGCAGTGATCGAGGAAGGAGCGCCTAGGCGGAGCTAAGATAACAGATCTCACTTGTTTTATGGGATTTGTGGATCTAGCATGGGGTTCTTAGGGTTTTGTAATGGGTAATGGGATGTCAGCCCATGGGTTTACCCATAATTAGGCCTTTTTGTAAAGAAGTGTAAAAGTATAAATAAGTTTAAGATTGTAAGGTAGAGAGAGCTAGGTGATGTAAGAGTCGATAGCTTGCAAGGTTAAGTGCAAGTAGTTTTGGTTTGATTAGTGCAATAGACTGTGCATGTAAGGCTCTGTGCTTGATAGAGGATTTGGCTCTATGCCTTGACTTGATTTTGGGAAGATGGATCTGGTGCTCAGTGCGCAAATCACCTGTCCGATGCGAAGCTTGGCTCTGTGGCTTAGTGCACAGGAGAAGAAGAATGTAAGAGATTGAAGCCTAATAAAGAAGAAGAAGTAGTTGGTGGACGTAGCCCCACACTGGGGTGAACCACGTATATCATGTGTTGATGGTTTGATTTGTGTTATGATGTTTATGTTGTGAATCTTCTTAGTGCATTGATTTTTATATATGATAGATAGATCCATGAATGCTTAGTGCTTTATTTATGTTGAAGGTGATAGATCTAACTTATGATGCTAAGTGCGATGTGTATTCTGTCATTATTATTATGTCGATCTATTCTTAGGGTTTGTTATGCAATGTGAATGAAGTGGATAAGCTAATGCATGTTATCTTATAAGTACTTTGTGAAGTGTTATAATCACATATCTATGTCCCAGATTGGTTACAGACACCTGAGTCATGTAACCCCCCCTACCTCTACCTTGGGTGAGACTTTGTATGCTTCACAGGTGTTGTTGAAAGGGCCGGTAGTTAGGGTTTTGTTGGTGTGTTGTTGAAGCGTTGAACCCTAGGTCTGCCCCTGTGCCAACAGTGATGTACAACTACATGGATTCACTGGTTCAGATTAGGAAGGGAGTGTAGATGACAGAAAGAGTACTTCTAGTGTATGTTTCAGTTTGGGATCTGCTATGATATCATGGGCTAGCAGGAAATAGAAGTTCGTTGCACTCAGCACTGCAAAAGTAGAATATATAGCAGCTTGTGATGCTTGTACGGAAGCAGTATGGCTCTGTAAGTTGGTTTCTGGACTATTTGATCAGGTGTTGGATTCAACTATGATATATTGTGATAATAAAAGATGTTTGAAGCTTTCAGAGAACCATGTGTTCCATGATAGGTCAAATCACATTGAGATCAAGTACTACTTTATCTGTGATAAAGTCCAAAAGAGAGAAGTGATTCTCCAATACATCTCCATCGATGAGAAGACAACTCATATTTTGACGAAGCCTCTGTCCAATATAAAGTTTGCATACTTAAGGGACAAGCTAGGACTCGTGGAGATTTCTCCCTTGGTTGAAAGGGAGGAGTTGACTTCCTCGGTTGGGAGGGAGTGTTGATGGACATACATTCTCCCTGTGGAGAATGGTCCAGGATGACATATTTTTTATGTGTATCATGCTAGTACAGCTTAGATATGATGCTTCAGCATCATCCTAGTATAGCTTAGATATGATATAGATGTCCTCAGACACGTCGTGCTAGTACAAGTTAGATATGATGCATTGGCATCATGCTAGTACAACTTAGATATGATGCAAAGCATCATGCTAGTACAGATTAGAGATGATCATACAACTCATAGATGATACAGGTGACTCACATCGTGCTAGATATGATCATGCTAGTACAGTTTAGATATGATGCATAGCATCATGCTAGTATAGCTTAGAGATGATCATACAACTTAGAGATGATGTTGAGGCATTGATCCACATCATGCGAGCACAGCTTAGATATGATGCATTTTCATCATGCTAGTACAACTTATACATGATGTATATGGTACTCCACATCATGCAAGTCAACTTAGATATGATGCATTTGCATCATGCTAGTATGGCTTATAGATGATACAGTGGAGAGTATGTTTCTTATAGCCATTGAGGACATTCAACATCTGTTGGGACAGACATTCTTCTAGAACGTATGTCTGGATTAGAAGAATGGTCCTTGTATCACTCTATTAAGTGAGTGACTTATTCAACATCATGCTCGATTACTCAGATGGTGTGTGGCCTCGAGAGATGATGTAGACGATGATATGATTTGATACCAAGAGATGGTTGTACTACATGGCGATAACTTGTGTAGTTATTGGTTCATTATATTGGAGATTGTGTGTCTCTGGACAATAGCTATGTACTAATGTGGTGGATGTGTTCCACTGGTAATGACTATGTGTCACTAGATAGTAGTTGTGCGCTACTAGGAGTGGTTTTATACCACTAGATAGTAGTTGCGCACTACTATGGATCGACATTGTTGTGATCTATTGGATGGAATTTGTAGTAACTGTGTACTACTACTAGATTTCCATGGAGATTACCAGTAGTGTTGAAGGTGTTTCCTAGGCTGGTGTGCCAACCAATAGTGTTGGAGGTGATTTCCAGCTAGATGGATAGTGATGACGATGCTTATGACTTGATTATGAGATAGCCTATGTGGCTATGATGATGCTACCTATAGGATGGTCTGCTAAACTATGTGAGCCTTGTCCATACCATGTGAAATGGATGGATTTGTTTGATACCAATACAATTAATACCTCCCTATCTAGGAGGGAGTGTTGATATTATGGTAGTTGTGGGAGGTATTAACCTCCATGTGTAACCTTTGGCTAGAATAGAATATTATAGAATAAAGAGAAACCCTAAACAGATGTGTAAAAACCCTAGAAGACAAGTCAACTCAGTAAAAGAATTAATATTAAAGTATTAGCCTCTAAAAGGAAAAGTCGGCCCAATACAAGTGACAAGAACCACTATAAATAAGAGATGATATAGCTCATTTGTACACTCACTTCACTCACTCTCCCATTCAAGGATAGTGCAAGTTTGGAGTTGCAGCTGCAAGATAGGAAGGTGGATACTTTGGAGTGTTTCTTGGTCTATCTCTCTAGCGCCATCTAGCCTAAGATGTGTTCCCTACCTTCTAGTATCTCTTGGTGGTATTTTTATATTCTTGGTGGTATTCTTGGTAACTGCAATTACAACTGCTACAACTGAGTATTGTTCTTGTTCTATGGCTTTGGGACTTTCTATTTAGTGAGATATCTTTGGAGAAAGATGCGCTCTCTTGGTTATTTGTTGGTTCTGGTGTTGCTTCCAGAATCATTCTATCTAGCAAAGGTTATGGTGCTCGGGGGTGGTTGTGTGCCTATGGTTGGGTGACAATAGCGATATTGTCTATGATAAAACAAGAACATCGAATATTTTAACAACACTTACATAAATCATCTTACATTTATCAAAGGCATTATTGATGAAGACTAATAACATTAGAGAGATGAGATGTATTTGCATTTTGAATAGATCTTGCATTTTGTATGGTAATAATGAAAACAACCCCTCAATGCTTAGAGAAATTTCATTGAATTTATGCATGGAGATTAGCAACATGATCTAGCCAATCTATTAAGTGGTAATTATTGTCATTGTATTTAGGGAACAAAATTTGGTACCAAAGTATATATTATAGGCATTAAGACATGTTTTCATATCATGTGATGGGGAAGATTATTTGAACGAAGGAATGGAGAAAAACAATGTTTTTTTAATGTAGTGTTATTGTTATGTGCCACATGAAGGGAGAAGGAAGAAGTAGGTAGTTTCTTCACTCATTTATTATTATATTTTAATGCATATTAGAAAGCATAAGCATCATCAACGAGTCTTGTTTTCCTCGTGTGTTGTGGTTAGAGAAACCAAGCCACCCTCGAGGCACAAAACAACACTACATAAATAGTAAACAATCAATAATAAATATTAAGCACATTATAGATATATTTAGAAACAATGGAAAAATAGAAGTATTTTACATATCATTGGTCTATTAGCTCACTTGGTTAGAACATTGTAACCTGCATAGGTCATTTTATTTAACTTGGGAAGTAAAGAAAGCCTTTTTAAGAATATATTGAGTTATTGTGTTTCCAATCCATTATCTATTCGAAATCAATAAATACAGACATTGATTTGTTGAAATGGGTGTTTTTAAGAATATATTGGGTTTTTGTTTTTCTATTCAATTTTTAAAATGAAATTAATAAAAAAAATAGAATGGATTTTTTTCCTAGGCAAAAGCTTAAATTGCAACAAAGTTAATATCCAATCTTATGTATGGGATTAAGGCTAAATGATATTAAAATGCACATGAGCCCATTGGAGGTAGTCTTGGAAATGACCACAAGGGAAATTGGCTTTCATGTTGATAATATCTAGACCGAAACCACCTTTTGTTCATGGAGTAAGACCTAAAACCATGTTTGATAGGTTAAGAGCTTGTTTTTCTCGAACGTAAAGAAACAAGTTAACGGCCCAAGAGGCATCTAGAAAGAGTGAAAGTTTGTGTCGTTATGTGTCTGTTATGGACCACTAGTGGGTCATTTCAAGTGGTGTGGTTTTCCCTAAATAAAGGTGATGAGTCAGCCCAAATTTGCAAATAGAAACTAGTGATGGTTATCCTCACTGTTGGTTGACAACTGAGTTTCAATATGTTGGTTGTGGAGCTTGATTATCTTCATAATTCAGAGGCCTTTTTTTCAGTCGTGTTTATACCCCATGAAGACTTTACACCCCAAAAGAATGTACACTCCTCCACGTGGGGGAGTGAAGGGGGGGGCTTTCTCTTCCTATGGGGTCCGGGGGGGGGGCATCCCCCCGGCTAGAGGGTCCGGGGGCAAGCGTGCCCCCGACGGGGGTTCAAGGGCGAAGCCCTTGAAGGAAAAAATACCTTGTAAATGTATATTGTAATTTCATAGTAAATATGGATCGTTCATTATAAGGTCGCAGATCTAACGGTAGAAGTTATGCTAGGATTTTTTTCCCTAGAAGGAAACCCTCTTTTATGAGGGAAATGTAATGTGGCTATGTATCATTGTGAATATTGTATTCTGAGTGAGGATATTGTGAGCAAAAGAAGAGGAAGTTACAACGGGTGTGTTGTAGGTTGTATCCCTTCATTTGTTGGATAATAATAAAAGAAGGACCTGGAAATTTCTATGTTCGATGTAGCCCACACTAGGTGAACCACGTATATCTGTGTCTCTATTGTATTGTGTATCTTTTGTGTTTTATTTCCACATTTGTTTTATTTTATTTCTCCGTGATCATGTTTTTCTAACAACTGGTATCAGAGCAAAAGGTAACTCGCAGGAAAATAAGGTTTCTGGTTCGAGTGGGAGCAATGTCGAAAGATGGAAAGTTTAGGGTCGATAAATTTAATGGCCAAAACTACCAGTTATGGAAGATGCAAATGGAAGATTATTTTTATCAAAAGGATCTATTCCTACCATTGAGTGGAATAGCAAAGAAGTTGACGACCATGAAGGATGAAGAATGGGAGGTTCTTGACAAAAAGGCACTAGGAACGATACCGCTGAGCCTAGCAGCGTCAGTGGATTTCAATATTTAGAAAGAAAAAACAACAAAGGAGTTGATGGATGCATTGGATAAATTGTATGAAAATCCCTCGGCATCCAATAAGGTATTTCTAATGAAGATATTATTTAATATGAATATGCCAGAAGGTGGGTATGTTGCATATCATTTAAATGAATTTAATACGGTTACTAATCAACTAATTTCTATAAAAGTGGACTTTGATGATGAGGTCAGGGCTCTTCTAATCTTGTGCTCATTGCCAGAAAATTGGAATGGATTGGTCATGGTTGTAAGTAACTCTATCTCTGGTTCAAACACTCTAAAATTTGATGATGTTGTTGGTGTATCCTTAGCGAGGAAATGTGACAGAAAATCACAGGTGAGACATCAGGTAATGCGTTAAACATGGAGAATAGGGGAAGAAAAAAGGATAGAGGAAAGGGCTCATGGAATCGCAGGAATTCTAGGAAGGGCAGATCCAAATCTAGACTTGGAAAGATAGAGTGTTGGAATTGTAGAAATAAAGGACATTTGAAGAAAGACTGCAGAGCTCCAAAGAAACAAAGATATGGACAACATGAGAACATTCAGGAAGCAAATGCAACAGGTGATGTGTTAGAAGATGCTTTGATTCCTTTTGTAAATAATATTTATGAGTCTTGGGTAGTAGATTCAGCGGCTTCATTTCATGCCACACCCCATAGGAAACATTTTCTAGATTATGTTCAAGGTGATTTTGAACATGTTCATTTGGGTGATGATGTTGGATCATGTTGTCATTGATGCCAATGG
>JZKD02S1685935.1:116053-127025 GCA_000966675.3 Picea glauca
TATGTATATATATATGTATATATATATGTATATATATATGTATATATATATATGTATATATATATGTATATATATATGTATATATATATGGCGTCGATGTGGTAAAAGTGATGGCGTCGCGATGGATTTTGTTCGTCAAGGCTAGGGTTTAACCTTGGTCTCTCGTGACCCCCTGCACATCAGATCTGGTGGCATCGCTCTAGCATCCTTCGACAATCATGGAGGTGGATTCAATTGCTGCTATTGGTGCCCCGGTTCGTGGGGACGTTCCTTACATATCCATGCCCAAGTCAGGTTTTGTTTTGCAGTTTCGTGCTTCTTTTCGTGATATTTTTCAAAGAGTTTCTTCTCCCTCATCTTCATATTTTTTGGTTCAGGAAGCCCCATCCCTTTTCATTCCTATGGGACAAGATGTTGATGAAGAGGAGGAATATTACAGATCCATAAGTTTGGTCTAGCACTTCAATGGTTTTTGGCCAAAGTTAGCAGATATTAACAACTAGATCTCTATTACTTGGATCTGTATCATGCAACAACAAGCTTGTATTCATCCTTGTGAAAAAGGTTTTTTCATAGTTGAGTTTTACATTCAGGAAGATCATGATTTGATCTTCAACTCGGCCTCTTGGTTTTGGGGAAACTTAGGTTTGTGCATGAAACCCCAGTCTCCTTCTTTCAATCCAGCTACTGACATTCTCTCCTTAGCCCCAATTTGGGTGAGACTTCTTAATCTTCTTCTACATTTTTGGGGTTTTCCCTCTCTCGAATCCATTGGCTCAGAATTAGGAAAGATCCATTTTGCAAGCTGTGAAACTATAAGGAATGACACCTCCAAGGAAAAGTAATTGGAATAATTGTTGAAGAAAGGATACATACGTCCAAGTGTTTCAACTTGGGGAGCACCAATAATTTTTTTCAAAAAGAAATATAGAACTTTGAGGTTGTGTATTGAATTTCAACAATTGAATAAATCCACTATGAAGAACAAGTACCCACTACCTAGAATTGATGACCTCTTTGATCAGCTAAGAGGGGAAAATATATTTTCCAAGATAGACTTGAGATCAGGATACCATCAGGTAAGAATCAAGGAAGAATACATCCATACGACAACCTTTAAAACCACGCATGGGCATTATGAATTTTTAGTGGTGCCATTTGGATTGTCCAATGCACCAGTTGTCTTTATGTGCTTAATGAATGACATTTTCATAAATTATTTGGATAAGTTTTTCATAGTATTCCTGGATGACATACTTGTCTATTCTAAGTCAGAGGAAGAACATGAACATTACCTAAGATTGGTATTTCAAGTGCTGAGGGAACATCAGTTGTATTCCAAGCTTAGTAAGTGTTATTTTTATCAAGATAAGATCCATTACTTGGGGCACATTATTTCATAACAGGGTATAAAAGTATATACAGAGAATATTGAATCCATTAGAGGATGGTCAACACCCATGAATGTTTCAGAAGTCAGATCTTTTATGGGGTTAGTTGGTTACTATAGAAGGTTTATAGTAGGGTTCTCTAAGATTTCGCATCCCATCACTTTGCAAAATAAGGGAATTAAATTTGAATGGACATCTCAGTGTGAAGATAACTTTAATATGTTGAAAGAATTACTTACTAGTGCACCTGTTTTAAAGATTGTTGATCCAAATGAATTTTTTGTGGTATGTACAGATGCATGTAAAGAAGGGCTTGGTGGAGTCCTCACTCAAAATGAAAATTCCATTAGTTATGAATCCAAAAATATTAAGGAACATTAGAGGAAATATGACACACATGACTTGTAACTTGATTCCATTGTTCACACATTCAATATGTGGAGGCATTATCTCATGGGAAATTGATTTGAATTAAGAACATACCACAGTGGTCTGAAGTATCTTTTTGAACAACCAACTTTGAATTCCAGGAAAACAAGATGGCTAGAATTTTTAAGTGAATATGACTTTGACATCAAGCATATCAAAGGAAAATAAAATAAAGTTTTCGATGTACTTAGTAGAAGAGTACACATCATGCATGATACAATTTTCATTATGCATCAGTCAAACTTGAAGAGAAGAATTTTAGATGATGTTGTTATAGATCAACATTACCTATAGGTAAAGGAAACCTTACAGCAAGAATATGCACAATAGAAAATGAGAGAGTATGATATGAAGGAATATGGATTACTTATGCATAAAAATATAGTTTATGTTCCTAGTTCTAGAGAGCTCAGGAATTTGGTATTAAAAGAAATGCATAATGTTCCATATGCTGGACATCTCGATTACCAAAAAATAATTGTAGCAGTAAGAAGCCAATTATTTTGGCCGGGAATGAAAAATGATGTTTTTGAGTACATCTCCAGATGTATGGAATGTCAAAGAGTGAAGGTTGAGCATATGCACCCAACAGGTTTGCTACAACCATTACCAATTCCAGAGAAGAAATGGGAAGTAGTAATCATTGACTTTATAACAAAATTTCCCAGGACAACAAGACAACATGATTCGATCATCGTAGTAGTTTATAAATTAACAAAGGCTGCTCATTTTGTTTCTATAAAAACAACTCATACAACAACTAATATTGCAGAAATTTACATGAAAGAGATTGCTATGTTGCATGGGATGCCTAAGACAATTGTCTCAAACAGAGATACAAAGTTTACATCAAATTTCTGGAGGGGATTATTTAAACGATTTGTTACAGATATGAACTTTAGCACAACATACCATCGACAGTCAGATGGCCAGACAGAGAGATTCAACTGAGTAATTGAAGACATGTTGAGAATTTATGTGATGGATAGCCATCTAAGTGGGAAGAGTACTTGCACTTGGTTGAGTTTGCCTATAATAATGGGTATCAATCTTAATTGAAAATGAGTCCATTTGAAGCGTTGTATGGAAGGAAATGAAATACTCCAATGAGTTGGGGCAACCCAACAGATAGAGTGGTACTTGGTCTAGAATTGTTCAAGGATATGGAAGACCAGATGGTTAGAATTAAGTAAAATTTAAAGGAAGGTCAAGATAGACATAAATTTTATGCAGATAAGAACATGACAACTAGAGAATTTAAAGTGGGGGAGCATGTGCTTTTAAAAGTGAATCCCAAGAAGATCTCCTTGAAGTTGGGTAGTTGTACAAAGCTAGCAGGAATATTTTGTGGTCCATTTGAGATATTGGATATAATAGGGTCAGTTGCATACATGCTTGCATTGCCTACTTCCATGAATGTGCATAATGTATTTCATGTCTCTTTGCTAAAAAAAATATGTACATGATCCTAACCATGTTATTGATTGGCATCTGATTAAGGTAGAGACAGAGGAAGACTTTCAGGTCCAACCAAAGTGAATATTGGACAAAAAAATCAAAATGCTCTACAATTGAGTTATAGAGCTGGTAAAAGTCCAGTGGACCTGCTACGGTCCTGAAGTTACTACTTGGGAGCATGAAGATGCCATGCAGGTAGAGTACCCACAACTTTTTGAATAAATTTTGAGATTTTGGTCTTTGTTTTGGTATATGCACTCATGACATTGCCAAAATAAGGGGGAGGGGATGTAAAACCACGAGTTTTGAACCCCGTATTAAATATTGTATTTTGTTAAGTTATGAAAGGTCGGGGTGTCTAAACAATTATTAAGAGGCTAGTGTGCCTAGGAAATGTAATTTTTTGATCATTATTAATAATAAATACATCGTTGGCCGCTAGACAGAAAAGGACAAGAGTTATAAGGGGCTATGATGGGATAAGTGTTTATTTCATATTTTTTATTTGCCCATTATTGTCTTAATGGAGAATAATAGTTACATGAGCTTCTTGGGGGGAAGGCCAAGTGGTTCCTTAATTCCAAGAATTTCATAAACCCATCCTTGGTCTTTTGGGGGGTTCTCACTCTTGTTCTCATTCTTGTTCTTGTGTTGGTTTCTTCACTCATTCATTCATTTTTCACTCATGCACTCATTCACTCAATTTCTTGTTGTTCACACCTTTCGTTGAGATTTCACTCCATTCATTCTACCACCCACTCTTCTTTCCTCATTCGCGTCTTAGATTGGGAAAGGAAAACAAATTGTTGAGGAGAAACCATGGTATTGTTGAATGTAGAGACTGTTGGTGTAATCCAGTCATAAATCAAGACCTGCATGTCTGAGATGCTTTGGTATGTGCCCAGTCTTGCTCACAACTGCGAGTCCTAAGAGTCCCATCATGGAGATTCTGGACCAGCTGCACTAGAGCCCTAAAAGGAGATGGACAACCCGAGGGACTGCATTGTAGAGAAGGGGGGGTCCATTCTCTTGGCTTGTGCAGGCTGGGTAGAAGAGATTTGGGTACTTGGATTGTTGGGGGTGTTGGGAAGACTGTGAGAGCTTGATTGATCATTGGTTTGGGAAGCTGAGTGACACTATGGAATTTTCCTTGTGGATTCATAGCCCTGACTCGGTGGTGACACTACTGTTGAGACTTGGAACAACATTGTCTACGGTTGGGTGGAACACCCTTGTTTTGCAACCAATTGGTGTCTTGTTTTCAGAAAAGATAAGTGCTCTCTTTTATGGTTATTTACCTATGTATGATTTATTTCCCTGTGTATTTTTTATCGTTGAATTCAATATTTTGAATATCTATGCTTGTTGGTTATTGTTGTGCATGATATACAACTCATTTCTTTTATTTTATAATAGAATATTTATTTATGCCTGTAAACATTTCATGCATATTTATTAATTAGGAATGTATCAGAAGTCGAATTAGTTCCATAAGGGGACTCAAAGTTAGTGTAGTCCGACCTGTGGGTGGCTAGGTATGTTACAACTTCCCTCCTAGTTATCCTTGCTTCAATACAACATTCATTTTTTTAAATGGGATTCCTTTGGAAGTCCACCCATCATATTGTTCATTCCCACTTCCATTTTTTCCAAAAGAAGATAAAATAAAATAAACAAAACAATTACATTCTTATTAAAAAATTTACATTTTTTTTTTTTTTTTCCGAGGATCCAATTTGGGTCAGCTGCTCGATTTGGTTTTTATGCTCGTGGACCAAATTATCGATGTCTACTTGAATGAATTCATAAAACAAGTTGGAACTCACCTCACCATAATGAAATAACCAAGACTAGATCGATGAAATATTGATTGCATTGGACCCATGAAATCAAATTATAGCTATGAGCACTACTTTCTCATGATTCCATCACCCAAAAAATGTGTTATTCAATGATCTTCAGAACTAGGGTTTTTCTCAATAAGAGACAATGAAATTTTTGCATTAAGGGGTTAAGTTTTTCAAAATATGGATTAACTGATTATGGATAGGATGCTCACATCAGCCTTTCCAAAACACACTTATGAGAGTTTATAGCACTCAATTCTGGTGCATAGTTTAGTTTTTACGCCCCTTGACCAAATTCTCCATCTACTCCCTATTACATATTTATTCCCAAAAATTTGTATCATTTCTTCCACTACACTTATATTAACTAATGACTAGACTCCCATCATATTTACATGTTACAAGTCGATTGATTATAGGTTTATTGGCATGATATTGGTTGATCATAAGTACTCCTTCCCTTAGTTTTTTCCTTTGTTTCAAAGGCATGTTCAATCATGTCATATCTATAAATTATACATTATTCTTATGCAAAAGGCCACATAACTCATCAAATTTTCTCACTCATACTTTTTTACAAGCTAACAATAATGCCAAATACTTTGTATGTTCTTAGTATACTATCCATAGGCATGTTTTTGATAGAGTGTCTATAGTGATTGCAACTATATCCTTATTCTCTACTTTCTCTCCAATGAAATTCATGTTGTTTTTAACTTTGTTTAAATGATCTATGATTAAGTCCTAAATCCCTTTATGTGATTTTTAAGCTATATAATTCATTTCTCAAGTAGAGTACTCTTATTTTATTTGGCATATCATATAAATTTATTTTTATGTCTTATATTTTTTTGAACAAATTACATCCTTAGTTTGTAAATCCAACATTATGACCCTGTAGGTTATACTTTAAATGGCCAACCAAAGCATAGTATAATCAAAATCCATGTCAATGTCCTATCAAGTTTATGTAGTAATTTCATCAAGTTTATGTAGTAATTAAGTTCATGTTTGAGGAAATATTAGGTTGCACAAGATTTGTTGAAGACTGAGTGGAAAATGTTGATGTTATACAAAGAAAAAAGGTGACAATTTAGAATTACACAAGGAACCTCTCAAAAAGGATATCTAAAAAATAAGAAGCTAAACTAGTAAAAGAACAAATAACCAAATAACAAAAAACTTAAGGTTTTGTAAATGAATTTGTATTATTTAACTCTAATTGCTTTCGTATGGGACAACCTATAGATTTGAAATGTTATATTTAATATAAACAAATATTATTAAATATTTGAAATGTGAGAGAATTGAATTTAGGTGGGGATTAACAATTATTTTTCTCAACTATTCTAGTTGTATTAACATGAATATATATACCCCCAGATGGGGTGATAGTGTGTTTTACGTGCCCAACCTACCATTCTGTGTCGCCACCTAGCCCCTGCCCATGTGTTGACACCTGTGAATCCCCTCCACCTTAACTATTTCCTCATGCATGCTACTACGAGATCTCACTTCACCACTCCAGTAACTAACTTCTCCAGTGCACTCAAAGATGGACTCCTATCCTTGTTATGGCATTGGTACAAGGCTCCCTCCTCTTGCACTCATGCGGGTTTACTCCCCTGCGCTCTTCTTATGGTGACATCCAGTCCCCCTTGTGGTTCCTATCGACCTCTTCTCCCAACATTTATGGTTCTCAGTCGTCTCCTCTAGTGTTTACCTAGTTCACTCTGGTCCTTTCTCCACCCTTACCTCCTGTTACTCAAGCAATGTCCCACCAACGAGGGAAGCCGAGGCATGGTGTCCTCTGGTACCAAAATCATGAATCCATGAGAAGTTGACACCCTCCCTTCTTTTCCCCTACGCTTAGCTCCTCATCTCCATCCTCAAAAGATCAATCTGACCTTCCACCTTTGTCCTCGCCTTGGGCGTGTTGTGTCGAATGGTTTGACCTCCATGGGAAATCCCTTGGCTATTCTCCTGGAACGCTCCCTGAATTGGCCTTGACATCGCATTCAGCGGTGGCACGCCCCTCTTGTCTGCCACCCTATGCTCCTTCGCCACCCCCGTCCCCTCCCTCGCCACCAGCCTCTATGCCCTCGTTCGACGATGGGAATGTGCACTCGAAATAACTCCATGTGGAGGTGTCCCACAACCAAGAGCAACTCCAACTAGAGTGTGTTTCGCCCCCAGGCCTATGGGATTCAGTTTCAATTCTCCAGGAATTAGTCTTTGCAGTCCGGCGGGACATGGATGATCTCCTATTCATACTCGAGCACTTGGATTGGCGTGTTGTGCAGATTGAAACAATGCTCGAGACTCTCCTCCACTCCTTGCATCCTTCAGACTCTGGCCTCAACACTTCTGCTTCTCCAGGGATGGTTTTCACTCTAGAACTCCAGAGGAAGGATGCGAAGTGCGGGGACGACGCACCATAGATGGTCATGGACAACATGCATGGCACATGCACAACGACTCCCGAGGGCATGCATGCCCACCAGACATTGTGACAGGCAGCAGGAGTACATGTGTTTGCATGCATGCTTTCTTTTTACAACTGTCAGTAGTCTCTGGAATGTTCAGTCTATGTTGTGGGTGTTTGTCAATGTTTTTTCTGTGTATTGGCTAGTGTATAGGCCTGGATCAACTCATTATAGCCATTTTTTTTTATAAACAATCTATTTTTAAGTTCAAAGGCTTGGTTAGGCTAAATCGGTTTCCCCAAGGGGCGATTGTTAAATTTTCTATATCATATCTAATTTTTTGTGAGGTTGGTTTCCTCTAGAGGCAACTCAGTATTTCAACAACTTAAACTCATAATGATACTGTAATTTTTTTCATGACAAGTAATATATACATCTTGTTGATATTATGGTAGTTGTCGGAGGTATTTACCTCCACGTGTAAACCTAACAAGGATAGAATACTTCAATAAGCAAGAAGAAACCTTAATGAGTTGGCTAATAACCCTAGAAGACTTGTTGGCTCAAGAAGATAATTTATATTAGGTTATTAGCCTCCAAGAGAAGAAGTCGACCATAAATAATAATATATACTGAACAGACAGATACCCAGAATGAGAAGTCGGCTCAGGTAGTTAGCCAGAATTAGTATAAATAAAGGACGCCAGTTCTCATTCTGGCAGGCAATCTTAGAATTGCAGTGCCCAGTCTTGTGCGAAGGTTTGAGGAGAGCTTCCATTGCAGCTGCTGCAACTAGAAGATCATGTTTGGCTTGGACTATCTCTTGGCTAGGGTTTGGATTATCTAATCAGCTCTTGTTGGTGTTCTATCCTTGGGGAAAGGTGCACTGCCTTTTGTTTGGCTATCTAGCCTAGGGTTTGCTTCCAAAATGATTCTATGTCAAGGTTAAGGTGCTCGGAGGGTGGCTTCGGCCTATGGTTGGGTGACAAGGGTATTGTCAATGGTAAAACAAGCACACATATTTCATATTCTAACAGGTTATGGGCCCACACCTCCTTCATTCAGTCTAAATGCTGGAAGGAAACATAACCGCTAGGATATTGAGCTCGTTGAGGAACTGTCGCTAGGGTTACTAGCAGAAGCAACTTCCAAGACACTACCGCTATGGTTACTAGCAGGAGAAGTTGCAGAAACCCTAATCCTCTTGTTTAGGCACCTTAAGTGAATGGATTGACCTAATCTCCAGATATATCAATGCACTCTAGTGCATCTCCTGATACTCTCAGCAAGCCAAGACGTGAAGTTTGAGTTTGCGGTCAAATCTAGGGTTTAACCAAGTCAAAGAAGCCATTACTTATTCTATGAAGTCAGAGAACAAGTTAGATGGAGCCTCTAACTTTAGAATGTGGAAGACAAGGATTGACCTCATCCATGCCAAGAATAAAGTGTTGGATATCATGAAAGGAAAGATCATGAAACCATAGTTTGAAGAAGGGAAAGAGAAGGAATCGCAGAATGTTGCAACTATGGAGAAGTTCAAAGATGATGACATTAATGCTATGAGTATCATAGTGGAATCCATAAAAGACCACTTGATACCCTACATATCCCATCTTGACTCATCGAAGAAGATGTACGATGCCCTAACAAACCTCTTCTCAGTAAAAAACATTGGACAAGTAATGAGTCTGAAGAATGAGCTCCGCGACATGAAGATGAATGATGATGACAACATAACATCATACTTTGTGAGAATTTATCAGTTAAGATATCAACTACAAGCTATTGAAGAGATCATCTCAGAGAAGGAGTTGGTAAACATAGTACTCAATGGTCTTCCCAAGATGTGGGATGCATTTGCTGTAAGAATGAACACAAGAAAGGAGTATCTGGCATTTGAAGAACTTTGTACTTGTTGTGCTCAAGAAGAATCAAGGATCGGTGCAAAAGAGAAACCCCAAAAGAAGTACGATGATCAAGCCTTCACAACAAGATTCAATAACTTCACGAACAAAAGGAAGTTTGGTTCAAGGAGGAAGCCAAATCAAGAGAAAGACATTTCAGAAGTATAATGCTTCAACTTTCGAAAGTATGGTCACTACAAGAATCATTGTCCCGAGATAAAGAAAAGGAAGGAGAAACACGAAGCATCAATTGCCGAAGAAAAGGAACCTACAAAGAAGACTAAGGAAAATGGAAGAGACTTCTTGTAAAGGTAACAAATCTCTTCTTATTTCTTGTACATATCTTGTTTGCATCGTCTCTGTACATATCTTGTATATCTATCTCTTGGAAGATAATGTGTTCCAAGAAGAACTATACCTATGGAAGAACAACAAGATAAGAATGGATATCATTAGATAATACGCATGAAAGGATGAAATACAAATCATGTGGACGCTATTGCAAGATAAGCCAAATCAATCATGAAGAGACTTAGAAGAAGCAAAGACAGAAAGAAGTCAGCAATCGAGAGGAAATTGGAAAAAGACTTATGACGTTTTGTAGAAGACAACAAGACGAAAGCGTGGACTCTGTTAGACAAGAGAGCCAATTATATATTGCAGAAGACAATAAGGATGTAGATAGAAGCATGGACTCTGTTAGATGGAGGGAGCCGATTATATGCACTCGTACATGAAGCAAGGATTAGGAGGGAGCTAATCCTATGATCCATTGAAGATGATGAAGTATATATCCATTATAGAAGCCATGAAAGACAATATGTATTCTTCAAAGAGAAGCCTTAAAGTATCCCTAGTTGTCCATCCAAATCCGTGATCCTATGATGGAATCTTTAGGGCATGGAATATATAATAAACTCCATGGACCCGAGAACTAAAGAAACACATGAATATTCCAAGAAAGAAAGAGAAGCCAGAACAACTAGTCATTGTATCAAGAATCACAAGATTGTCAGCCTGATATAAACTCAATAAAATCAATCAAGCACAAGAATTGAAAGTCGTGATGAAGAGAAATGTATGGAAGAATTACAAATGAAAGCATTGCGAGATCCAAAACTAGAGGTTCTCGCAGATGGAGGGAGAATACTATGATGATTACTTGTTCCAGTAAACTAGACTTATCTCTACATGAGTCATTATATCATCTGCAACATCCATGAGTTGGAGTTCTACATTAGATGAATGCAAAGAATGTTCTCCAGAGAAATTGAATAAAGAGCATATGAAGAGAAATCTAAAGGCTTTGAGGCATACCAGAAAAAGACCCTTGTATGCAGATAGAAGAAGATAACTTGGTGGAGAACCTCCAGTGCACAACATAAGCGTGGGGAAGATTTCTTATAACATCAAGATGATTACTCAGTAGATCAGATCTCATGATGACAGAAGAAGTGCCACATGGATATGTTCCAATTTTCCAACAATGATATACTCTATTGTTCAGAGCTACATGA
>JZKD02S1685946.1:73715-84601 GCA_000966675.3 Picea glauca
TATATATATCAAAAGCCTCAGAGTAGATAGGTGGGCGCAAGTGTCTCAAAAATAATATATCCAGCATACATCGCAGGGCTTATTCCCTAAAAAATATACAAAAGAGTGCACTTGACACATAAGTAGTCCACCCTAGCTAAGCACGGGGCTTGTTTTCCCTGCCATAGTGAACGATGATGTTTTCCAAATGCTAGAAAAGATAGAACTAGGTCTGTGGCACCCCAACTACGTGAGGCTACATCGATGGTGGGAGATCCTCGATCTTGGCCATCGTCACTATATGAGTGAGCACGGTGAGGTTCCACTCCACCCATATCAACACTCTCTCAGCCTCTTCTATTGGAGGTCCCCCTGCTATTGTTGTTGGTTCAACGACTACTGCTGGTACTGCCTCTGGTCGAGGACATCGCCTGGTCCTCACGAAGTCTGCTAGATGCACTGGTCCCACATCTATACATAAACAGATACATAGTTGTCAGATAATCTGATTCACATAAAAATGATATATATAAAAATAAATTAAAAATTAAATAAATTTAAAAAAAAAATGTATCCATCTCTCCTCGCTCAACTCCAGGAGGTACGGGCATGTCCAGATCCCTGGAAAATTTGATCTCAACATAGGGGTAGTCCTCTATATCTAGAATCTGTCATGCCCACCAGTCAAAAAATACATCATCGAAGGCCTCTATGGTCCTCCCTCCCCCCTTTTGCAGCAACAATGCTTCCCATATACACACTGTTGGGAGCGAGGCCACATGCCCCCGCACTGTCTCTCGTGGACTAAGACTGGGTACCCTCTTAAAGAAGAATGAAAATAAAATGGTACCAAATCTGAAGTTTTTGTTACTCCGCCCATGCCACTCGGTGAGATATCTCTTCATGCAGTCAAGCATGGTTGTGCTCCAGTCGAATAATCATGCATTTAAGCACTACACTGCATAATTCATATGCACCCAGGAGGCCTGATGTAATGTCATAGATGTAGTAATCTGCCCAATAAGTAAAACTATCACCTTCGGTGATAGGTTGGTAATCTTGTGGATCGACACCCGAGAACCTACTTTCTCAGTGTTGGCCTCGCAATACATTCTGATCAACTTAGCAATGTTGTGAGGCCTAGGGGGAAAAGAATGCAAGTTGTCTGGTTCCCCTCTCCTTGAGAGGCAACTCATAAAGTAGATGTCCTCTGTTGTTGGATTCAACGAATTCCCCTCAAGCATAAATGCCTCAGCGTTAGGGTGCCAGTAATCCACCAAGGCATTCAACAACCTTGGTTGTGCCTTCATGAATGGACACCGAAAAATATTCCATAACCCACATTGTCTCAATGTGGACATAGCAGTAGGGTCCTCATCGACCAATATATCTATATCCTCATGCTCCCTCTGTCTCCAGTGCACATACTTCCTATTACATGAAAAGTTCATGGGGGGATTTATCTCTTTATTTTCTTTTTTTCTATTCTATTGAGGGTGTATGCGGGTTGTCTTGGACACAGTCGCGTATGCATGTGGGCAGATTGTTTTCTTCCCATGGGCATATGCGGGTTGTCCTTGGACAACCCACGTACATGTAGGGCCACCCTTTTTTAAAGGGGTGCGCCCCCCCAAAAAATAAAAGAAATGTAGAAAGGAAGTATGGAAATGCAAGAGGGGTTAGTTTGTACTTACTTGGTCTGAGTGGAAGTTCGTTTCGTCCTCTGAAGCTCCCAGAATCAACTCTTTTAGAAAACGGGTGTTTTTAGATTTTTGGTTAATTCTCAATTTGAAATGGTGAAAATGAGTTGTCAGCTTCTATTTATAGACTTTTTTGGCCCTTTTTACCACTTTTTTGAACCCTTTTGTCATTTTTTATGGCTTGAAAATCATTTAACATGGTTCTTGAGTTTCTCATTGGATGTTACAATACACTTCACTTTTGGTTTGGAAAACGTTTTGGGAGATGGGTCACTTTTAAGGATTCTTTGGTAAATGTCGTTTTTCCAACTTTTTGCATTTAAGTTAGGATTCCACCTCCACTTTTTTCATCTCGTTGTCTTTTCTATTTTTCCATAGGATCGATCCCACTAAAATGCCATACAAAACCGTCATTACTATTTTAGAAGTGTCGTGGTGAGGTGGTAGAGCCTACCTTTACATGGATGCCCTAGATATATCCTGGTTGGATTTTTGGCATCCATGCCGTCGCTAATGACTTTAGGCTAGGGATTCCTTGTTAATCCAGTCATGATTATGAGATTGAGCCTCATTTGTCTAATGTGTCATCACTCTTGGCCTCACCCTCGAGACTCCTTGAAAATGAGTCTTCTTTTAAGCCCTTTTCACACTCTCTAAACATGAAAAGATTGTCGAGCGAACTCGTTGTCCTTCATGCTCGACAAACTAAAATTTGAAGACACATTTGTCCGACAATAGTTTACCCCTTTTTTGGTCCAGATGGTCAATTGTATGAACAAAGGTATACTCTAGGAACCCCAAATCTCTAGAAGTGTATTCTCAGGTATAAGTTTAACCCTTTTTTGGGCCCAAGGGACTAAATTTACGAAAAAGGAACCCCCATAGAGTCCATAGTTAATCTCTTTTCAGACTCCCTAAAATTGAAAAGATTGTCGAGTGACCTTGTTCCTTTACACTCATTAAAATGGTCCAGAAGAAAATCCCCTACAGAGTCCATAGTTAATCTCTTTTCAGACTCCTTAAAATTGAAAAGATCGTTGAGTGACCTTGTTCTTTCACACTTGTTAAATTGGTTCAGAAAAAGATCTATTGGCATGAGTTTACCCCTTTTTTCAGCCTGTAGATTAACGATGAAAAAGGTACACCTTGAGAGATTCATCTTGCCAGGAGAGTTCTCCTATGTAGATTTTATACTTTTTTGGGCTAAGGACCCTAAATCTAGAAAAAGTATGTGAGTCCATAGTTAAACTCTTTTCAAACTCCTTAAAATTGAAAAGATTACCGAGTGATCTTGTCTATGTCACACTCATTAAAATGGTTTTGAATAGAAGTCCTTTCGGTGCTAGTTTACCCCTTTTTCGAACCGACTAGAATACCTTTGAAAAAGGTACCCCAATGGAGTCTTCTTTTATGTTTTTTCAGACTCTCTAAAACGTGAAAAAACCACTGAGCTTACCTTCTCTGGGCTTGTGAAAAATACATTGAAGGGGGTTTCATTGTGTCTTTCTAATAACAGTTGCATCTATGCATCTTTGGCCTAATTTTGGCTCCATGTTTCTCTCAACTGAACCTTTGAATCATGCCTTATACGCAAGCCTTGTAGCACTTTGCCTCTGCAACCTGACACCTTGACCCATGGAGGAATTTTCCTCGAGTGTCCTTTTCCTTAACATGTCTCCTTACTATGAGAATTAGTGTGTTCCTTGCACTTGTAAATAGTATGTTTCCGATGCTCATTCCTCCTTTGTAATGTAGAATTCTTTTATTCCTTTTTAAGCTCTTGAAAATATTGAAAAAGACAAAAAAATCAAATATACCCCAAAAAGAGGACGGGAAATTTATTTTCTTTTAATAGCAACACAATGAGTCTCCCTTGGACAAAGCACATCCTTTCATTTGTCGTCTAGATTTGGGATTTAATATGACCTTAGGAAGACGTTCTCGCTACATAGAGTTGTGTCCTCCTCTGTTTGGTTATCCTTCCAAACACATGGAGAGTTTGTGTTGCCTCCTGTATCATGAACTTATGTTAATGTCATGTTTCCTAAGTCTAATCATATATCTTGCTATTGTCCAAGGGAAGTTTTAACCAACCTGAGTCGGCCTTTATACAGTTTCTCTTTTGACCTCGTGCTTGGCCATCCCCAAATTCCAATCAAGTCCTTGTTAGAAATCAATAAATTTCTCTCCCTGATCACTGAGATCCTCTTGCATGTTCCTCGATGAGCCGTCGAAGACCTCTGGGTAGTGAAGTCGTACAATCACATTACACTCCTACCCGATTTTTGAAGATATTGAAGTTGTTTCTTGAGCTCTAAAGGCCTCATATCCATCCATCTGGCATCATTGACTTCTTGAAGATGAATACTATACATGCATATCTTCGATTTTGAGATGTAGATCCATTGTGTATTGCTCACAGATACACTTTATATAGTTATATGGCATGGATATACAGTGTATTTGATTGGCATCCATGATTTATTGCATCCCGAGCATGGGTATGCCCACTGTTAACACTTTGTAATTTGCCTAAGGCTGCGGAGGCAATCACAGAGGTAACCTCGAACCACTTGGAGTCTTGGATCTAGCCCTCGAAGACTCATAGAGGTCTCTCTCTTTTCGATTTAACTTGGTTTGTATGGGATGGATTTTAGGCTAGCTATGAAAGTAATGAAAGTATGGGGTTGGGGTTTTGGTTTTTAAATAGTTGTTTTGGGACAGCGAGGAGGGCCATTGGGCAAATGGGGTCTGTTCTTAAATATGTGATTCACTCTCATATCTGGACGAATTTCTTACACAGGGAAAGGTAGCAGAAATGTTGGTTGGAACCAAAGTTTTGATGGTGTCGATTTGAGGAAGAACTAGAGGAGGAAAAAGCCAATCAAAGGAGCAGCTAAGAATTCCTTAAATGAGCTTTTTAGATGAGTAACATAAAGATTATCAAAACAACAGATGTAGAGTATTTTCCAATAAATTATTCTCTGTTACTATCTTCTGACAATAAGAAATTGAAAACAAGCAAAATGATAACAGGAAAACACTTAACAAAGAATGGAAACGCCACCAACACCTCCGCACAAGAATCCTGTAAACAACATGCCCATTACTGATAAATCATTTGGATATTACAGAAAAGTTTCTGGAATGGAAAAGACCCCAGTCTAGCAAAGAACATTACTCCTCACAGGTCGAACCAAAAAGAAAACACTTACCTGCTCGAACCGAAACCCACACAGGTCGAACCCCTCTCCAATTACCAAGTCTTTGTTTAAATAATATACATATTTTTCTAGTTTTTTGGAAAGAAAATCAAATCAAATCGTATAAAAATTGACTGATATAAAGTGGTTGGAATAGGTGTCTCAAATTGCTGAGTTTTCCCGTCAATCTTGCTTGAAATCTGGAATTTATTTGACTCATGCTGCCTTGAAAACAGGAACTGATTATCATCTRTTGAAACTGCTTGCTGGAAATTTGGGATTAAATTAAGTCTTCCACACATCGATCTTATGCCACCTCAAGTGTTGKATTTAAATCCCTTCACTATTCYATTTGTTCCTAACCGTCCCTCGATCTGCTGATCTGCTCATTTAAATGCCTCTGCCATCTGTCGACGAGATGCTTAAAGGCTACCTGGCTATGCTCCTTAAAACCTAGTGGTCCTGTGATCATGGGATTGAACGACCCTATCTTCCCCAAATTGATTTGGAATCTCCTCTCTGCAACCAAGTGTCCTCAATTTTCTCCAGCTGACCATCAAATGCCTTGAAACGCTAGATCTGTGGATTCTGCTCCTGAAAAATTGGGATGCTCTGATAGGAACTGTTTGAACTTTTAATAATTAACACAAAACCTTTTGACCAGATAGGATGCCAATGCCAAGAAGCACAGATCTGGAAACTCTCCAACARTATTTTTCTCAGTTTCTGTAAGCCAATATCCCTCCCAGGTATTCAACTATATCAGTCTGGAGCTTGAAATAATGTAATAAAACAAATTTTTGYAGCAGTTGAAGCTGAAAGACTTAACTAATCAATCAATGCCACTTCCTCAAACCTCCAGACATTCTGTMTCCTGTCAAAAACCTTGGAAGATTCAGAAGGGTGTTCACTCTACTAACACCTTCTAGTGCAGACCATTCATCTTCATCAGCCACAGAGAGACAATCARCAAGGCTTCTACGGGATTGAKACCTCTCGGGCTTCTTCAGTAAATCAGTTGTGGATGTTTCGAMTATTTCTRGAACTGCTTCTGAGTGATTTTTGGCAACTTCATTCACATTATTTMTTACAGTATTTAAACAACCTAATCTAGGACTACTTGCCTCTCCATCTRCAGGGCACTCATCTGGTGYTGGAATGGCCTCTTTAGGGAAAGGTGGTTCTTTTAACGTCATCATATACCTRTTTTMTTTTGCCACAAAAAATGAAGGAAGATCACTGAGAAAAAGGYGTACTACTGCACAATCATCTACTTTGGAAGTTGGGTATTTCAACCTCCATGCTCGAACAAYGAATTCAACTAAATATCTGGCTGCAGTTGCTTGAGTGGGCGATGATGCCACAATATCTACTACTTCCTTGTTAGACAACACATCCCATACCCCATCAGTGGCCAACACAATGAACTCGTCCCTTTGTGTGAGATGATGATACGAGATATCAGGCACAACAATGAGGCCGAAATCCTTGAGACAAAAATCTCCAAATTCTCTTGCCATTGCCAGACCAGGAAAGTCGTCATGGGGTAACCACACCTGTGTCGCATCAGGCTCGTCTGATAGTGCGAAAACCCATCCTTTGAATTGCTTAATCCTCTCAGATTCCTTTGGTAGATTGGGATTTAAATCCACAGTCAACTGCACTGCTGTCAAAGAATTGTCATTATCTCTCGTGCCCATAATTTCTCGTGAGTCTCCTATGTTACCCATCACAAGGTCTTCTCCTTGTTTTAAAAGAGTCACAACGGTGGTTCCGCTACAAAAGCAATCAATGGTAGGATGAAACCTGAGCTCCTTATCCATGACCTTAAAGGCTTTGAGAAAGGATTCTTTCCACGCCGTGAGCATGTCAGGGGATTTCCCCGCAAGGCCCTCTGTGTTTTCTCCTTCAGCTTCTTTTCATTCCTCGTCCATGGTTATGGAAGCAGTTTGATCCGAATTTAGGCTTCCCATTGTGCTAACAACTTCTAGGATATTGTTGTTTCCTTCATCGCCTCGTGTTATGACTTCCCAATGGGAACACAACTTCGAAGGTAGCGAGTCCCTGACCCTCTTCGCAACCAAATGACCAAAAGGCCCATGCCCATCAAATACTCCGTAGAAAAAAGTGTCCCTGTTCGACCCAAATTCCTCCCAAACAACCATGGCATCCTAATTAGTCCCTTTTCGCATGCGTGCTTCCCTGTATTTGACACCTTGAATCTAGTTCAAACGCCTAGCATAGGTTTTAGAAGCTGTGTTTTATATATTTTTTACATCTTGGAGATTAGTCCCACATCAACGAAGGAAGAGAATCTTTCAGAGTTTAAATATTCGCACGATTACAATATACAATCGATGATGTGAGCCCAAGGCTATGCTTTGGAGTTTGGCACTAGCACTGGCTTGTGTGTTTGTTGTTGGTTTTTGAAATGGTGCTAACTCTCGGTGTTGAGTGCTTGGAGATTGGCCCTCGACCAATATACCTTTTGGAAAATATATTTTTTTTTAATTTATATTTTGAAAAACCAAAACATAACACTCTGCATAAAGGACGAGGGGCCAATTTTGGCTTAAAAGACCAAAAAATGATTATAAAAACCAAATTTGGTTAATAAACCACAAGAATAAAATTTTGCCATTTCAAACCAATTCACAATTTTTTGCTAAAAATGCACTGGAACTCGCTTTGAAGCTCGCGTGCAGGTACTCATCTTATGCTTGGTCAGTGTCGAGTGCTTTCTACCACCTTCACCATGTGTCATGAGAAAAAGCATAATGCCTGAAATAGATAGGTATTATTCAAAATACTGATTCCCTATTATATAGGGTTCTAACACCCGCCTCAGTGAGACAATTGTTATTTTTGCAGATGGCACATCCCGAACTCTGGTCTCAGGCTCACTCGCTTCGTACATTGGTGAAGATTTTATAATTTATTTCGGCCATCAGGTGCTCTTATGACCTCACACATTAGGATGTATCTATTATAACCCTAAATATCAACATACATGCATACCTAGCATCAAGCCCTCTTACTTGCTATTTTTTCCAAGCCATCACTGGGCAACTCTTCTTAAAACCCCTATTTTTGAAGATGTATGTGCCTTGCACCACTAATACCCATGTACACACGCTTTTTTCACCACTACATCTCATGTACATATGTTATATGCACCGTCACATCCTGTTTATACCCACAAAAGTTGCAAAAATTAAAAAAATTGCAAGGAATTCATTGAGATTACGAGCTATTGGGTAGTTTTCCAACTGTCCCACCGCCTATAGCCCATCACTCAACCAAATAACCATCCTTTTGTCCTATAAAAGGAGGTTTTTGGGTCTCACTCCTAAGGGAAGCATAATAACAATGAAACTCTACTCGTTTCACATCCCCTCCTTTCCCCAAGAATTTGCAGCCACCTTGTGAGATTTGCATCAGAATTTCCCATTCTTGCCTTTCTCCTCCATCATAATCCTATGCCATTTCCCTAGAAGAAGTGTGAGAGGAGAAATATGCATGGAAGCACAGTTGGATCTTGGTAAAGAGGAGCCCAAACCAGGTTTGTGGAGCAGTCGTCGATCTCATTGTAAGTAAACATTTTGATATCAATAAAAGGAATACTTTTTCTGTCCTGAAATATGATGCGTCAAATATCTATGTTTGATTTATGTTTTATACTAACATATAACCCATGATTTATATATGAGATGCATGTTTTTAGTTCCTTGTTTATCTATTTGTGAATGCAGGCTAGCCTTGGGAGGAGGCTTGTAGTTAGCGAAGCAATCAAATGTGAAAGGATCGACACCAGATGCGGAGTAAAAGGTAGAGTTACCAGATATTTTCACTTTGTATTTCATGCATGAATGTGGGGTATATTAGGGGTAGTTATAAAAATTAGGAGACTTTTAGACGGTTAGATATGCCTACATGTTGAACCCTAGTGTAGTCCATAGGGGGGTTTCCCTACTATAGAAGAATTGGCGACCATACTAGGGAAACCTCTAGGGTTTTAAAAGATTTTATGAGTATTTGATTTTGGCATGTTTTACAAGCAGCGTATGCTTGTCGTTGATGGAAAGTATAGTAGCGATGATGGCTTGAGTACAGGTACAATGTGGCAGGTGGGAACCAAAAGTATTTTGGGGAGACGCAACAAAGCAAGCTCATGAAGACCAGAAGAGATAGTGCAGAGGTGCACACAGAGTGCAAGAGTGTGCTTGTTTCATTTGATGGCAAACAAGAAGGAAAGGAAGATCATCAATGATGATGGAAAAGATCACGACTAGCAGTGCAGGGATAATGGCATGGTAATGGAAATTTCAGTAGGTGATTAGTGCAGAGTATGCGTGTTTGTCATTAATGGAAAATATCACGATCAATAGTGCAGGGATAATGGCATGGAAATGGCAAGTTCAACAAGTGATCATTGGATCCCTATCAAAAGCGTAAACTCCATTTCAAAGTTTCAGATACTGGGAGTTGGAGGAGTCAAGAGTCAAGACTCTTCATCACAGGAGTCCCGAAGTCATGAAATGCGAAATGCCGAAAAGTTGATCTGACTCCATTTCAGAGTTTCAGATATCGGGAGTTGGAGGAGTCAAGAGTCAAGACTCTTCATCAGAGGAATCCCGAAGTCATGAAATGAGAAACACCAAAAAGTTGATCTAACTCCATTTCAAAGTTTTAGATACCGGGAGTTGGAGTCAAGAGTCGAGACTCTTCATCATAGGAGTCCCGAAGTAACGAAATGAAAAATGCCAAAATTGAAAAAAAGATTTATGGATAAGCACTTGGTCACCTCCGGTGGTCACATCGTCAAAGATCTATAGAGAAGATCTTGAAGAGACAAGCTCCATTTCGGAGTTTGGGACATGGAGAGTAGAGACAACTCCTCATAGAATCCCCAAAACATGAAATGTGAAATGTGTGTTCAGAATTGGCCCTTGGTCATAACCTATGGTCACATCGACGAAGGCTCAAGGGAGGAGATAGCACGAAGCTAATCTCCATTTTGTAGATCGCGACTTGGAGAGTCGAGATGCCTCACAACAAGAATTTTGAAATGTCGAATTGCCAAAATGTGAAATGGCGAAATAAAATCAAGTCACGAAAGCGCCCTCAGAATAGGTGTGTGGTCACTGCCTGAGGCCACATGTGAAAGGAAAGGTGAAAGGTGCCAAAGGCACAAGGCTTAGGAGGTTCACAATGTAACTACCAGAAACTACTGATGGTTTCTGCCAGAGGACTCGAAGAGACTTCAGAGTGATCGCCAGAGAAGATGAAGAGTCTCAAGGCATCTTCCAGTGGAATGAAGACTGATCATAGAGGCAATTGAAAAATGTAATACCGTTGGATCCTTGAACTACAACAGAGGGAATGAGCTCAACTTTGATAGAGAAGACAAAGAGTCTCGACTACTGGAGAGGATAAGGAATCTCGGCATAACACCCACTAACGATGGACGCATGGGTTAAACTTCCAGAGAAGTTGAAGAGTCAAATTGATGATCAGGCAGAGCACTCACTATGAAGAGAATTCAGAAGCATTGTGAATAGGGCATGCACAAGGTGCATAGAGACTATAAGAATGAAAAAAAAGAGAGAGATGGAGCGGTTGTTGAGTGATACAGGCGTGTAGAAGGAGGTAGTGTGTTTCAGCTGAAATACACAGAAGAGGAATGGTGCACTGCATGGACATGGCGCACAGAACATAAAAGGTAGAAGAGAAGAAAGTGAAAGGCAAATGTGTAGGAAGACACTGATGCAGACAAAGCAACATAGTGTAGCAGAACAGTGATGAGACTGGTAAGTCATTGATGGACATTATATCACTGTAATAAGATTCAGTAGCAAAGATTTATATTTCAGGATGGTAGGGAGGTGTTAGGGAGGATTGTTGTCCTCAGAGGTTCAAGTGGGTGCTTGAACACAGGGAGTTGTAGCTTCCATCTAGTTGCAGCCAGAGAAACCAGGGTGGTAGGGTGGTGCAAGGGAGAACT
>JZKD02S1685946.1:122990-136911 GCA_000966675.3 Picea glauca
AACTGAACCCTTTTGCTTGAGATTTACTAATTGTTTAAAGAAGGTATTTCTCCATGTGTCCTAATAGTGTATTATCATTTCTTTCATGAAAATTTTCCAAGTGACGAGTGATTTGCGAGAACAAAGCCATCAAGACCATACAAATTGATTGGGTTATAAATATAAAGAAGAAATTCTTACCTTTTGTGTATGTGGAACATTATGTAGATCAAATGATTTCTCCATCTGAAGTATCCATGTGATTGTATCCATGTGATTGGGTCCTTGCCATCGAACTTTCTCATATCGATCTTAGGAACGTGCTTGGTCTTCAATCCAAAGTTAGAGTTTCTCCATTCTTGATTCATCTTCCTTGTGTCATCATCATGAATTTCATGGGATACATTTTCACTTTCAGGGGTCCTCTCTATTAGGAAATTTTTCAATCCTTCCATGATCTCCCCTTTTAAACCATCCATCTTAGTATCCATTATTGCCTCAATTTAGCTTCAGTTGAATCCATCATCCCTTGCAGTTCATATTTTGTCACTGTCTTCTTTTTTAAATCATTTATGTCCCTATGCATTTCTTCACCTTAAACAAGAATCCAAGTGGGACTGTCTAGAGGCTTATTTTGTGTATAAGTTCTCTTTTTTGGTGGCATGTTGTCCAAGTATCACTTTTAAACCTTGATTTTGAGGTGGTTCTGCTAGACAATATTTCTCCTTCTCTATCTCCAAAGTTTCGACCCTTCTGGGTATGAAAATTTGTTTTTTGTAGTTCTCTGGTATTTATTCTCTGCAATGCCACAGGTCTAATGAAAATTGGATGTGCCAAGTGCAATTTGCAATAAATTCCCCACAGCTTGTTGATTTTTGGCCATTCGAGGAGATCTCACTTGTATAGTGTTCCCTGCACAAAATAAATGATATAAAATTATGAAAATTTTACCAGAAATACTAAGGACTATCTGATATCCAATGTAATAGGTCTCACTCAATTTGGATACTCTAGGAAGAAGTTATGATTGTTTTACCTAGAACACATGATTGAGACTAGTAAATAGGACTAGTCAGATACCCTATCTTCCACAGGGTGTATCCACAAATGTAAGATGACCCAAAAGCTGAAATGTTTATCATAGATACCTTAATAATTTTTGTGAATAAATTCCATATTTCAGAGTCTGAAACGTTACAGAACAATTTTTATAGAGAAAATTCCACGATGGCTCAATTCAGGATGATTCTAGAACCCTATCTTACACAGGCTGTATCTCTGAAATTATAAGGCCTTAGGAGCTAAAATTTTAACCCCAAGTACCTTGATCCATATATTAAATATCCACCAAGGGGTTTCTTTTGAAACGTTGTATAAAATAAATTATAGTGAAAATTCCAAGGTGTCTCAAATGTAGTAGCGAAACCGTAAGACCTTAAGCTCTGATACCATATGTTAAGAACCAAATATCAATATAGCATAGAAAAACCTTAGAATAAGTACTCAACGCCTTGAAAAAGAGATAAATTCAGATAATAATCCTCTTTGAGGGGGAAACCTCCTTATACCCACATAAATTTCGAAATACCAGATGATTCAAAATGAAAATGTCTCCTTGGTATATATAAGAGACTAGGAGGTACAATTACAACTAATGGACCTAAGCCGACATAAATAAAATAGAATTACTAATGTAATATGCCCCAATTAAGGGGTAATGTGCCACTATTTAGGGCTTAACAGATATAAATATGTGATCAATATAAACTTACTATGATGGTAGCTCATCGTTTCTCACTTGCTCATTGATGTCCTTTTATGGCTTTCTTTGGTGGCTACAGGAACTGTCTCAACCATCCTTTGCCCTTCATTTGTAAGCTTTTTGACAGCCTTTTTAAACCACTCCTCGATGTATCTCCTCATTGGCACCGCATTGATTTCATGTCAAATTTTTATATTGAAGAGTTTGCCTTCCAAGTCCCTTAGATCAATAGAAATGTTCCTCAAAGCTTCTTCAATATCTTGATTTTTAATTGAATAATCAACTAGCCAATTTTCCACGTCATCTTCACCATGCTCAAAAATTTCATATAATGTTTCAAATGATAACCCTTTAAAGATCTCAACGTGTTCATCAAATGCTTACTTGGTTAAGAAAAATGAATTGAGTATCAATTTGGAGTCTTGGACCTCATTGGTGCTTCTAACTAGATCTATCTCAGTTAGCTTCTTGAATAATTATTCTCTTCTAGTTATGGCATGGTTGCATGCTTGAACAATAATATTCAGGTTTTTAATCTTTTCCTTCCAGCATGCGTTCAATTGTTTTATCTGGTTCGGAGAAGGGAGATCCTCCTCTCTTCTTCTTAATTATGTCATATTGGTAACTTTAACACCAAATGGTACAACCGCATCGAGGTAGAAACCTTCCTCGTTTTTCAAATCTACCTGCAAATATTCATGAAAAGTGTGTGCTCTCGTTCCAAAAGAGACCATGCTCTTTGACATCTCCCAAGCCTCTGTTATTAATTCCATTATTTTCTTGACATTATTTTCCACATAGCCCCAGGCTAAAGTGAGAAGGCTTGTCGATCCTTTTAATTTTTCTGCAGGTGTGGTAGGCCCGACCATTGCTAAAGGACTAGCAGGTACTGGAAGAGGTATTAAATATTCCTCCAATTCTTTGATTCACTCCTTTAACCTAAAATTCTTCACTTCAAGGCCTCCAATAGAATTATCTAGAGAGTCTTCAGTTGCTTGGTGTATCCAGGAAGTTTGGGAAGGTCACATGTTCTATAGGTTAATCTCTGAACGGGATTTCCCCTTCTTATTATTTACATCTCTTTCGTCAATAATCAAATTTTTGGACTCGTTGTCAAAAATTTCACATTGAAATGAAAAATATTCTTCTTCGTCAAAGGTCTCGATCTCAATTATTTCCATCTGAGGGTTCTGGTAGGAAGTGTTCTCTAGATGGTCAACATTAGGGAACACTTTCTCGATGTCAATTTGGTGTTCCATGTCCTCGAGGGAGAGGTCGTGGATATCCCTTTCTCCTCGAGGTCCCTCTTCTTCTTACACAATGTTATTTATTTTCTTCCGCAAGGGAATTTTATGGGAACTTTCAATTTTTTTAGAAGGAGGGTTCTTATGTTGGAAGATTAGTTGTTGTCATTGATGTCAACAATATCCATTGGCTCTTAGACCCCACAGTTGATCGAAGTATATAGAAATGAAGGAAATTACACATGCAGATACAACACCCATGGATGCATATTATAAGTGATGCCACTTCCGGTGGTATGTGGCACATCATGTGGATCCTCATGATTGAGGAGAAATGAATTTTTGAAGATGACAATGTGAATTGAAGCAAAAAAATACATGTCGGCCCTAATGTTAAAAGGAAGTGACATAAAGGGTATTAATACATATCATTATACATTCATTTTAAAACACACACAAGTTTATTAATGAACAAGGATATATAAGTCTAATTTCTCAGGAAATCTGAAGTAAAGAAGGCTGAATTTCAAGGGAGGATGAAGTGTTTTGGTGATGTGTTCTAAGGTATGTTATTTACAGCTCAGCCTACCATTTTTTCTATAAATTTGTTTCTAGAATGATTCAGATGGTGAAATTTGGAGGTTATTGAGAATTCATATCTAGGTACCTGTGGTAAACATTTCAGCTCTTTATTCGCTATAATTTTGGAGATACATTATGTGGACGATAGGGTTTTTGACTAGTCTTGAAGCTAGTCATAAACAAGTGTTCTGGGTAAAATAGTCATAACGTCTTCATAGAGAATCCAAATGAAGTGAGACCAAATGAATTGGAAATAGTATGGTCTGACGTTTCCTGTGTATGAATTTCCAAATTGGATGTTAAATATTGAGCGCGGGGCATTCTGTACAAGTTCACTCTCCTAAATAAACCAGAATTGAATAAGGTCTATCGTTTTCTCTATAATTCCTTTTTTGGGAGGATTCAAGGAGTGAAAATTGGAGGAGTTCCAGAGAATACATTGAGTAATATTATCTATAGGATCAAATTATTCCAAGAAGTGAAGAATTGAAGAAGTTGAAGAAGTCTCAGAAATCATTATCAGGTTCTATGTGATGGTTGGTTGATGGTGATAATTTAATGTAAAGTTTTATTATCTCTCATATATTCTTGGGTGGAAGGAAGGGGAAAGGATGGAGAGGTCAAACCTCTCTTGATATTGGAGGATTGTATCTTCCTTTTGGAGGTTTATCCCTCCCTTTATATTTGGAAGTTGTAGGTACCTTTGGAATTCGTTACTTCCCTTGAAAAATAATTATTGATTATTTCTCATATATTGTGCATGGTGTATTGCAGTGTATTGATGTAAGTATTCTACTGTTTTTCATTGCTCATTGGATACAATTGAATATATAATATGGTTGAAGTATAAGTTGAAAAAGTTTTCAAACTGTACTTGATATTGATTCACCCCCCTCTCAGTATCAACAATTGGTATCAGAGAAAGTTGCCTTTAGAACAGATTAACCACTGGAAGGAAAATTCTGAGCAGAGATGGATGACCATGAGCACATTTCAAATGGTAGTCAACAATTTGATGGAAGAAATTATGCATACTAGAGTGATAGAGTGAAAACTTACCTAACATCTTTGGGAGTATATATTTGGTACTCAGTTGTAAATGGATATGTAATCCCAAAGAATGCTCCAACCGATCCAAATGAGAAGAAGCTTATGAGATGTAATTCAAAATCCAGAAATGTTATTCTAGGAGCATTGGCACTAACCATTTCTAGCAAATTGATGGGATGCAACACTGATAAATAGGTATGGGACAAACTCAAGAGTATCTATGAAGGTGATCCAAAAGTTAAGAAGGTCAAGCTTCAACGACATAGAGCAGAATTTGAAAATTTGAAGATGGATGAAAAGGGAGATATTTCAACCTATTTTCTTAGAGTTGGTGAAGTTTTTAATGTTATCAGAGGATTAGGTGAAGAGCTCAGTGAATCCTTGGTTGTACAAAAAGTGTTGAGATCACTTCTCTTAAAGTATGATGCTAAGGTCTCCACCACTGAAGAAACTAGGGACTTGACCAAAATGATGATGGATGAATTACATGGGTATCTTGTAGAATATGAAATGAGAATAGGTACAGAAAGTGAGAAGCCAAACAATGAAGCAGTCGTTAAATGCATAAATAAGACAAAAGACAAGGATAATTGCCTTGATGAAGAAATAGCAAATTTCGTAAGAAGGGTCCAGAAGCGAACTGGAAGATACAAAGGTAAGTCTCCTCTCAAATGCTTTAATTGTGGTAGAATAGGACATATTTTTGAAAAATGATACTATGAAAAGAGAAGTCTCAACAATAAAAAGAGATTCTACTCCAAGGTTGATGACATCTCCTCGGATGAGAGTGATGAAGAAGATAATGATGGAGGAGAAGTACTCTTCATAACCCAAGAAACCCAGGATGATGATCATAAGAGTTCTAAAGAAAAATAAATCATTTTTGAAGAATATTCAGATGAAGAAACGAACCTTGATACCTTTTGGGGATACAAAGACAATGCAGAGAGTGAACAAGAAGATGAGAATCTTGAAAAGTTGAAGCATGTTGAAACTAAAAATAACAAGCTTAGAAACACAAAAATAATACTTAAAGGTGAATTGAGTAGTTGTGAAGAAGAGAATTACAAGATTTAAAAGACAATTGATAGATTGAAAGAACAATTAGAATATTATGAGAAATTGAAAGAAGAATTGGATCACACAAAAGTGGAGCTACTATTGACAATAGAAAAGTTGAATAAGTTCAAAAAAAACATTGAAAAATTAGATGAGATCCTTAGTAGTCAAAGATCTCCAAATGACAAGACAGGACTAGGATACAATGACAGTTTTAAGACAACAAAACAAGAGTAGGAAGATGAAAATGATGAAACCAACACTCTAGAACAAGTTGAACAACAAGATAGAAGACTAAAATTCAGAAAGAATGAGACATCAAGAAGATCCTCTCCCATCAAGTATGAAAGCAATCATTATGAAGGAAAATTCAGAAGAATAGATCGTGAGCTGAGATGGACCACACCACAAAGAAGATCACTTACTCCTAGGTATCAAAATTTCTTTCTTGGACATTGTTATAATTGTGGAAATTTTGGACACAAGGAAATCATTTGTAAAATCAATGAAAGGAATAACTACACAAGCTACATGAATGGTGAAAATAAAATATATGGAAATGTTCATAGACCTGTCAACGGAAATTATAATCCATTTGACCCATTAATGGATCAAAATATTGTATTCTACAAGTGTAATAATCTTGGTCACAAAGCACAATATTGCAGAAAGATGAAGGAATATAATCCTATGCCAAATGTCCCTATACCAACTACAACATGGAAAAGGAAAAAAATTCCACACAATGAAAACTGTCGAATAGCATTGGTCGCTAAATAATGAAAAGAAGAAGATGAATGGTTCATAGACAGTGGGTGTTCATCTCATATGACCGGAGATCAAAGAAAATTTGTCATCTTGAAGAAAAAGGGAGGACATGTTTCATTTGGAGATGAATCATCTTCCAAAATACTTGGAAAAGGAACTGTAATGCTTGGAAGTGAAAATGTAAAAGCAGGAAAAGTCTTATTGGTTGAAGATCTGAAGAATATTCTCCTCAGTGTCAACAAAATATGTGATCAAGGATAAACTCTTATGTTTGACTCCCAAAAATGTAAAATCATAGAAAAGAAATCAGGAAGATTAGTTGCAACTAAAACAAGAAGACCGAACAATATATACATCCTAGACATGAATAATAAAGAGAAGATAGAAGCCACACAAAAGGATTCCAAGGAAGAAAAAGATCCAAAGACCAAAAATGAGGATGAAGTATTATTGAGTGTCACATGTTCAGGGGGATCAAGCCCAAAGAAGAAGGTCACCTTATGCCATTGAAATCTGGGGGAGCAACCCCATCCTTTGCCATTAATGTCAAAGGGGGAGATAAATTGGGATCATGATGACAGGGGGAGAATGATTGTTTCCATCAATGAAAAAGGGGGAGATAAATTGGGATCATGATGACAGGGGGAGCATGATTATTTCCATCAATGAAAAAGGGGGAGATTGTTGGAAGATTGGTTGTTTTCATTGATGTCAACCCTATCCATTGGCTCTTCGACCCCACAGTTGATCGATGTAGATAGACATGAAGGAAATTACACATGCAGATAAAACACACATGGATGGATAGTATAATTCATGCCACTTTTGGTGGTATGTGTCACGTCACATGGATCCTCGAGATTGAGGAGAAATGAATTTTTGAAGATGACAATGTGAATTGAAGCAGAAACTACATGTCAGCCCTAATGTTAAAAGGAAGTTATATAAAGGGTATTAATACATCTCATTATACATTCATTTTTAAACACACACAATTTTATTAATTAACAAGGATATATAAGTCAAATTTCTGAGGAAAACTGAAGTAAAGAAGGACGAATTTCAAGGGAGGATGAAGTCTTTTGGTGATGTGTTCTAAGGTATGTTATTTACAGGTCATCCTACCATTTTCACTATAATTTTTCTTCTAGAACAATTCAGATGGTGAAATTCAGAGGATATTGAGAAGGCATATCTAGGTACTTGTGGTAAAATTTTCAGCTCTTTATTAGCTATAATTTTGGAGATACACTATGTGGAAGATGGGGTTTTTCACTAGTCCTAAAGCTAGTCATAAATAGGTGTTCTGGGTAAAATAGTCATAACGTATTCATAGAGAATCCAAATGAAGTGAGACCAATTTCATTGGAAAGAGTACGGGCTGATGTTTCCTATGTATGAATTTCAGAATCAGATGTTAAATATTGTGCGTGGGGCATTCTGTACAAGTTCGCTCTCCTGAATAAACCAAAATTGAATAAGGTCTACCATTTTCTCTAAACTCCTTTTCTGGGAGCATTCAAGGAGTGAAACTTGGAGGAGTTTCAGATAATAAATTGAGTAATATTATCTATAGGATCAAAGTATTGCAAGAAGTGAAGAATTGCAGAAGTTGAAGAAGTCTCATGAAGCATTATCAGGTTCTATGTGATGGTAGGTTGATGGTGATAATTTAATGTAAAGCTTTATTATCTCTCATATATTCTTGGGTGTGTTATCACCACTAAAATTTTTGGTGTGAGTTTGAGATTTCAAGGTTGGTGAGGTGCTAGACCGATTTGAAAGTCCAATAAATTTAGGGAATTGCCAAAAATGGAAAAAAGGGTTAAATTTGGAAGAAATGTCATGTTAATCGGGTTTGGAAGGGTACAGATAGTCGTCCATTGAGATCAATGGTTAGGAAATATTTCGGGGTTGGAAACAGCGCAAAGGTCAAAATGTCTAAGTGGGCCCAAAATTCCAACCATGGTTTCCCGCAAAGATATGTGGCATCATCAGACGCATTTCGGGGAGAAAAGTGGGTGAACTTAAAACCACTCCATCACACCCCAAAATCATGTGTTAAGTGTCATTAAATGTGTCAAATCCAAGGGTCACATGTGGAAAGGAAACTTGACAGCCAGTCAATTCATCTCGAGGCACTTGTTTAGGTACCATTCATCCATGCAATGCCAAGTAAGCGCCGCCAAATAATTGATTTAAGACTCATCATTGGAAATCGATGGTCAAATGTGATAGGTTGTTATCCCTATAAGGACTTGTGTCAGTAGCCCATGATTAGTACTCGATGGCAATTGTTACTCATAAAATAGATGAAATTGCTCTATTTTGGGTAATTGATGGTTTATTCCAGAGCGGGATAACTGCAAATCGAATCACTCATCCAAGTCATGTACGGTTGAGGGAAATAGGCTCGTTTTCCCTAGAAATCCAAAGGGCACTGCAGAGAGATATCCAGCGGTTTTCAGCAAACCAAGAAATTCAAATAATATGACAGGGATATCAATAAAAAAGAGGGAAATGGATGTTCAAGACTCTTGACCACAAAATTTCACATAAAATCTGCAAATGAACTAGGATCAAGCGAAGAAATCAGGTTGAATCCTATTATAAAATATTTGATCATTAATCGATATGCAGATGAACACTACATGCAAGCTGGAGAGAGAGAAAAGAAAAAGCGATAGAAGGATGAAGTTAAAGATGGGACAGTTAAAGGTATTGAAGAAGACCAGCCTAGTTGGATTGACGCATTAAAGGAAGAGATTGAAAAGATAAAATGAAAAATTCATGACGGGCTAAATCGAGTTCATTTCAGGGAATCTTGTGACTTTGTAGACAGGTGGCATTCGGGGTGAGGATCGCAAATGATTCGGTTTTCTGTTTGTAAAGTTCCTTATAAAGTAGGAGTTTGTTTTTGATACGTTACTCCCTCTGTAATCGATATCTATTTTTGGAATCTTGGAAAAGATGATCTGTTTTTGGGTCTCATATGTAATTTATCTATATATATTGTTAAAAATATAAAAGAATGGTCCGACTAGCCAGAGAAGGGCCTTCCCTTGTAGTAAGAAAACTTTGTGATTTATTATGGATTTTAATATAAGAAGAGAAGGTTTTCTTAGATAGACGAGATTCATCATGGTGTTGATGTTCAATATGTTTTCTTCTATTTCATATTCATGAATGTGTTTTTTTTCTAGCGATAATCTTTAAACAAAAGAAAGAATTCACATTGTTGGTGCTCTTTCTTATATTGACTATACTTTTTATGTGTTTATTGGTTCCTGGTTCAGAATTCACCTTGGATTGGTGCTCTTTTTTCGGTAGCCAACCCTTATGTTTCTTCTTCTAAAGCTATATCAAGAGATTTGTCCCTAGTTAGACACCTCTTGTCATAGTGGTTTTTTCTTCTCTTCCACTTCCATCCCATATTACTTATGATCTAGGTGGATATTGGTGGCCACCCACATATTCCACTTGGACCCCCACCATTGCTTCTTTCAGTTTTTCAGTTTCCGCACAGTTTACTATTTTTAGCAGTTTTTTGGGTCCTAAACTTCCAGAGTCGTTTTGAGGCCCTAAACAACGGTTTTTGAGAAAACAGGGAGCAACATGGAACATAATTCAATGTTTCTCACCCAAAATTTGTACCCCTCAGATAGATATTTTTAACAAGGTATTGACTGCATCAAACGGAGATCATATGCCAAAGTTACGTCCCTCGGAAGTTGATGTACCAATTTACCCAAACAGGGCCCATAGTCTTGGTGTTTCATCTCCTAGGGTTAGGTCTTTGGATCTTTAAGGTTTTCCATTGTTTCTCAATAATAATAGGCATTCGAGCCTCATTGTAACATAGTTCAGAGGCCAGTATCTACCACATCTCTTCTCAGAGATAAACTACCAACGCCCTATCTAGTTTATTTCCATTCTGTCTGTAATCACATTTCAGTGATTTGTTGTTAATGAAATGAAGTTTTATTTCCGCTACATCTTTGCCTTTATGTGTATTTTTATATTTCATTGTGTTCCTACATAAATCCAGATCAATGGTATCAAACCAGTATGCTCGTTCTCAATCCTTCTTTGCATGTCCCCAATGAGGTCGGGGTATAAGGAGTTAGGGCTCGATCTGGTTGAACCTTTGTAAGATCAACCTCGCAAACCCCGAAGACCGCCCATGGGGGAAGAAAAGAAAGATAAGGGAGTAGGAGATCCTATCAAAATTTTTCTCGAGGAGGCCCTCAAGAAACAAAGGAACATGATGATGGACAAATTTGCCCAAATCCTTCAACGGATGCCCACTGGCGGCGCATCTACATCCAATAGCCACTCTAGAGGTGCCACTCATTTTAAGGTACAAGTAAACTTTGACATTCCCATATTTGAGAGCCAAATAGATGCATATGTCATAGATAGATGGTTGAATATGTTAGAAGGATATTTCTTGGTTCATGACTTTTTTGACTAAGAAAGGATTATTTTTTCACTCTTCAAAGTCACCCCCCATGTCAAGGACTGGTGGGAAACCTACTAGGAGAAACAGGGCGAGGGGGAACCCTCTCTGTTCTCGGTCTCACCCACTTGGAATTCTTTCTGAGATGCCATCAAGGAACAATATTATCCCATGGAGAGATATGAGGAAAAATACATACAATGGACTACGCTGCAGCAGCAAAGGGACCAAGATGTGCATGAGCTGATGAATTTGTTTCATACCCTACGCACAAAGTTGGGTATCAAATATTCTGAGAAACATTTGGTGTTAAAGTACTGCAGTTGTCTACACAGATACATTCAGGAGGAAATGGAGTTCCTCGACATCTCCTCGCTTGGTGCGACATACTGATATTCTTCCAACATTGAGCAGAAGTTCAAAGAGAAGAAGCGAGACTTTGGGTCTGCGAATCAGAAGAAAGGGAAAGGTACCCTCAAAACATAGAACAAAGGACCAAGCCAAGGTGGGGAGGCCTAGGACAACCCGCCAAAACCACAAGCAAAGAACAACACCACGAAGCCAAAAAATGACATGGGGAAGTGGTGTGAGTTCCATAAGAGCTCCACCCAAAACACAAGTGAGTGTCAGTTCAAGAAGTCATTGGTAGCCGAGTTGAAGGCTTCTGAACCAGATGCATTCTCTGACTCCGAACCAGAACCTGACAAGGGGAATGACAGGGGGGAGAAAATTATCAATGTGGATCCCAATGCCATCGTTGCCACCACAAAGATATAGAAGGCAGAACTAGAAAACCCAGAAGAGGCAGAGCGTCTCTTCCATTCCAAGATGTGGGTAAAGGGTTCCTCGTTGCAGTTCATTGTCGACAACGGGAGCCAGAAGAACCTCATCTCGGTAGAGGTCATGAAGTAGTTGGTCTTGTCGACTACAACACACCCACAACCATACACCATGGGGTGGTTCCACCAAGGACGAGACCTCCACATTAGCCAACAATTATGCCTTCCCTACAACATCAATCCCTTCATGGATGAGGTATTATGTGACATTGCTCCTCTTGATGTTTCCAATGCATTATTAGGCCAACCGTACTTGTGGAAGAGACATGTCATGTATGAGTCCAGGCCTCATGTTGTTATTATCTCTTTGGGAAACAAGTTGTACAGGATACCAGAGATAGCACCACCTACCACCATCTCTTTGGTTACTGCAAAACAATGCAATAAGCTCATTTCCAAAACCAGAAAATTTGTTTTCCTGATGATCTGCCCTCAGGGAAAGAAGAAGACTGTGGCCATGAACTCGAGACAAGGCCCCTCTACATGAAAAAAATAGATGGATAAGGTCATGGAGGAGTACGAGGACATATTCACCTCCCCTGCAGGGGTGCCTCTACACTGCCAGGTCAAGCACCCCATTGATCTAACCCCAGGTGCATCGTTGCCCAATGGACCAATCTATCAGCACTATGTTCTGGAGAATGATCAAATCAAGAGGCAGATTTAGGAGTTGTTGCAGAAATGTCACATTCGATCGAGTTCATCGCCCTGTGGTAGCCCGATCGTGTTGGTGCAAAATAAGGATGGGACTTGGAGACTCTGTATTGACTATCAGGCACTGAACAAGATCACTTTCCGTAATAGGTACCTGATCCCATGGATTGATGACATTATGGACCAACTCAAGGGGGAGAAATATTTCAGCAAGATCGACTTGAAGTCTGGGTTTCATCAGGTACCAATCAAACCATCTGATGTGTGGAAGACTGCCTTTAAATCCAAGGAGGGCATTTTCGAATGGTTGGTCATGCCTTTCGGGTTGAAAAATTCCCCTGCAACCTTGATGAGGCTAATGGACGACATATTTCATCCATTCACCAACTCATTTGTAGTGGTGTACCTAGATGAACTTATGATCTTCAGCCAAAATTGGGAAGAGCAACTCCACCACATCCGACAAGTCCTCCAAACACTGCGGCAACACAAGTTGTGTGCCAATTTGGAGAAATTCACTTTTGGCATGACCCAAGTTCAGTATCTGGGATACATTATTGATGAGTGGGGGGTGCATGTGGATCTAGAAAAGATCCAATTCATTCAGGATTGGCCAGCCCCAACCACCCTAACAGAGCTCCGCAGATTTTTGGGTGTTGCCAATTTCTACCGCAGGTTCGTGTTAGGATTTTCTCATATCACTTGGCCCTTGAGTCAAGTCACCAAGGGAGGAGTGAAAGAAAAATTATTTTGGTATGAATCTCAATAGAAGGCATTCAGGGATTTGAATCATTGCCTTTGCTTTACACCAGTGCTCACATTACCATACTTGCAACAACCATTTGAGATTGAGACAGATGCCTCTGACTATGCTATTGGGGAAGTCCTTACTCAAAATGGGCATCCAATAGCATATCATAGTGAGGCACTTTCCAACATAGTCCGGAAGTATCCCAGTTATGAAAAAGAGATGTATTCCATTATGCAGGCTTGCCGACAATGGAAGCATTACATTTTGGGAAATGAAACGGTCATCCACACAGACCATTGACTCGTGTAGTTCATATAGACACAAGGGAAGTTGCAGAATGATCACCATCAGAAGTGGTCCACATACCTGCAATAGTTTCATTTGAACATTAAATACAATAAAGGAAGCACCAATAATGTTGTAGAATACCTCATCCGACCACCCATCGTGGTGCTAACCACTTTTCTCAACTCTTGTGGGCACAAGAATTCGGATTGGCCGCTTCTCTACACAAGTGATCCAGAATTCGACCACACATACAATACGCTCTTGGAGGGTAAGAAATTTCCCAATTTTCACCTCCAGGATGCCCTACTATGTCACTTGGGACACCTTCATGTTCCTTCAAGCAAACATGCCAAGATGATTTGGGAGGTGCACTACAATCGGGTAGCTAGGCATTTCGGGGTCGAGAAAACCGTGGCAGTACTGCAAAAGTATTTCTATTGGCTAAACCTTCGACAGGATGTTGGGAAGTACTTCAAGTCATGCACT